>PVLA01005794.1:0-94457 GCA_004027455.1 Hydrochoerus hydrochaeris | reverse complement strand
CATGTGAAGAAATCTAGGTTAGCCTGCTAAAGGATGAGACCATAGAGAAGAGAGACAAGCTGTCCCAGGTAAAGGTCTCAGGACCAACAAGCCCCAGCTGACCTGTCAGCCAACCACAGCTGAATGAGTCACTCCAGCAAACAAACCACAGCTGAACCTGGCTGTTGTAAACAAATGAAGTGGTCATCGTTCGATGCCATCAAAGTTGGGATAGCTCGTTACACAGCAAGAGCTGATACACTATTCCATTGAGAAAGGGCTCTATAGGAATGTAAGTGGAAGCCGGTGTTAGAAGGCATTGATTCAGGCAAGAATGGACAAAATTTGGCCTAGAATGGTGGTGGGGGAAATGGAGAGAGGTGGCTTGAGTCAAGATATGGTTTTCTGGTTAGATGTGGATGTGAGAGGAAGAGCAAATTCAATAAAGACACTACATTTTTAACCTGACCAATTGGGCAAAGAATAGTAGCATTAAAAACTTAGCGAAGAGTAGCTTTGGGTTAGATGTGGAGAAGAATTCACATTTCACTTTTGAGTGGGTTTGGTAAGGAGTGTCTGTTAGATATCTAAGGGGAGGCTGGGGATGTAGCTCAGTGGTATCAGCGCCTGCCTGGCAAGTGCAAGGTCATGAGTTCAATCCCTGGTACCAAAAACAAAAAACAAAAACTATATATCTAAAGAGAAATGCTGAGTTCCAGGACAGATGTTCACATCAGTGCTCAAAGCAGCTATCTTGGGTGGGAACATAAGTCCACGAGTCATTCAGATTTAGAAAAGGTTGAAAGACATGGATTTCAAGAAGCAAGCCCTCCCTGCGAACCAGCCCCATGCATGGGCTCCCAGCCTTTCCCCATGAGTCAGCACCATTTGAAGACTGCAGGGGGAGAGAATTAGGATTCACCAAAAAGTAAGCCCTCCCTGTGAAACAGTGTCATGAGCGGGCCACTCCCAGCAGGAGGACAGCCAGACCCCAGCCCCTTCCAGTGTGTGGGCCTGCAAACAAGAAGAGCCAATCCCACCCAACCCTAGCCCTGTAAGCAACTGACTGATTTGGAGAAACACAGGTTGCAATGATACCTATTGAGATGAAATTCAGTTTGGTGCTTGCGGTGTTTTGGTGTTTCACTGAACTTGCAGGTCTAGGGCCAGTGTTCTGGTCATTTACTCAGAGAACAGAGGTACACAGTGTGGCATCTAGGGAGGGTCTCCTTCTGAAGCTGGCAGCCACTGAATTCCTTATTATCTTGTTTTGGAGTTCTATATCATTTTCATTGTCTTGTTAGGTTGGGTTTTATTCTCTTTTGTTTTGTTTGATTTTGTTATACTTGATGGCATGAGCAGCTATTTTAAAGATAGCAAGGTATATTCTGGTAGCCTTTTTGGATTTACTATTGTCTTGTTTAGAAGTCCTTTATTGTATTCATTGTTTTGTTTTTATTGGTTGTATTCTTTTCTGTTCTGTTTGATTTTTACTATGTCTGAGGGTATCTGCAGCTTGTTGATTTCGTATTGTTTTGAAGTCCTGTATCATTTACAGTGGTTTGTTTTGATAGTTTCATTGTTTTATTTTCCTTTGTTTTAGACTCTGTAAAATAAAATGAAAGAAAGAGACAGAGACAAAGGAAGGAAGGAAGGAAGGAAGGAAGGAAGGAAGGAAGGAAGGAAGGAAGGAAGGAAGGAAGGAAGGAAGGAAAGAAGGGAGGGAGGGAGGGAGGAAGGAAGGAAGGAAGGAAGGAAGGAAGGAAGGAAGGAAGGAAGGAAGGAAGGGGGGAAGGAAGGAAGGGAAGAAGGAAGGAAGGAAGGAAGAAAAGAAAGAAAGAAAGAAAGAAAGAAAGAAAGAAAGAAAGAAAGAAAGAAAGAAAGAAAGAAAGAAGTGGATTTCATAGGCTCACCTAAAATATAAAAAAAAAAAGAGAAAAGGGACCCAGGGTCCCTAAGATTTAACTGGTAAGTCCCACTGAGCAAGTAGAAAGAAAATATGTGCAACATGAGGGAACTGCTTGTTTATAGGGGAAAGGGGTCTGGGAAAGACAAGAAAGGGAAGGGAAGACACTAGGGAAGACAAGAAAAAAGAACCACTGGGCTGGCAACACGTGGGCCTATGTTAACCATAGTAAAAGCAGTTTCTGAGGCATCATGAAGACCAAAACCAAGTGTAAGAACCTAGAGGACAGAATAGGAGATATGAATAAGTCAGTGAATCCAAACACACCACTGAGAGTTGCTGTGAAGGGCAGCAGAAGGGGGGCACACAGTGGGCCATGGGTGGAGGAGAGGAAATTTGATCTTATATTTTCTGGTTGTAAAAAATGCCAGACACTCAAAAGAATAACTATCACATATGCGCTTCTCAAAAAGAGGTTTTCTTTTTTTTTAAAGTGAGAGGTACTACAGCATTTTGTATGCTAATGGGAAGGAGCCAGTTGAGAGGAGAGAAACTGATGATGCAGGAAAGAAGGAGGATATTTACAGGAACAGAGTCCTTGAGAAGGTGAGAAAGAATGGGATCCAGGGCCCGAGCAGAGGGTTGCCTCTGTTAAGAGTAGGGACATGTCTCCCATCGTAATAGGAGGTCTGTCAATTTGTGACAGGAAGACACAGGAGTTCTTGTCTGATTGCTTCTGCAGCTAGATGAAGTATAAGGCAAGGTCATCAGCTGACAGCCAGGGAGGCTGGGGAGGGCTTTGAGCAGAGAAGCTGCGGTCTCAGAGTGAGGATGGGCACATAGGGGGAAATACCATGGCACTGCCAAGCAGTGTCAGATGTCCATCTGAGGTTTGTGGTTATGAATTCAAAGAGAAGCTGATCTGCAGAGCTACAAAGCATGGTGCAGATTCACCAGCAGTGTCTGTCATCACTGGGTTTTGCTAACACAGAAGACGAGGATACACATAAGGAAATGATACATCCTTAGCTGGCAATAGAGGGGGCAAAGAATGGGTTGGGGAGAAATGAGAGTGACTTGCAAGTTTCTGCCGCACTTCTCCGAGAACTATTTGCAAAAACATCCTTCTCACCTATGAGGAAGTCTCAGCTTAGGGAAACAGGACTCTGAGTCAGGGTGCTAACAGGTGTGTGTGTGGTAGTGCAGGTGAATGGAACACCACCCTCCCTTCCAAGGCCTCCTCACCTTCACCAGCCCTCGGCCCCCTGCTGGACAGGTGAACAGCTCCTTGGCCCAGGTGCCCATTTCTCTGCTCAGTCAGCTACAGATTCCTTCTTCTTTAGGAACCTGTCAGGGCCTATTTGCTGGTCTTCTCAGTTTAATACATTTTAATCAGAAAATTAATCAGGAAACACCAGTTCAGCAGATAATTGAACAATGAGGAGACACGATAATTGCTGTTTAGTCTAATTAACTCTGTTAAGTCCTTATTGGTAACAGAGACTTCCTGAGTGAAACTTATTAAATGCTCTTCCAAAGAAAACTCAATTCCTATTCAAAGGAAAAGTCATAGGCTCTGTCTTTGTCTGCATAATTTCCAGGAAAAGGAGGTCGGCCTTGCAGCAGTCTTGTGGGCCAGTCTCTTCTTTGGCTCTGCTTAGTCCCTTGTCCCTGACATTACAAAATAGGCCTCTCAGCTCCAAAGGACCAGGCTCACCCATTCTGAGAACCATATTGTTAGGTTTTTCGGCACAATAAGAGAGAAAATACAAGTAAAAAGTAGCCTTTATTCCAAGGACGTGGGGAGGGGACTAACCATAGACGGTCCGGCCACCTCTCCACATCCTTGGAATAAAGGCTACTTTTAGAAGGGTTCCATGTGAACAGCAGTTGAACATGGGTCAGTCAGTCCTGAGAGATGGGCAAGCACTGTTCCAAAGGGATGAGCGATGGCCTCTGCTGCCCTCAGCCAATGGAAAGGGAGTCGGGTTCAGATTCCCGAGTTAGAGCAGTGGCTACCGCCACAACCCCAGGGAACGAGCGGAAGTGTGCTGGGCTCTTATCTTCCTTATAAAAGGTGACAGAGCCATGGCCCTCCCCACCCCTCTTAGTCTTTTGGGACCAAAGACAAGCCCTACATATCTACACTTTTAACTTTTACCCTTGTAGATGAAAAATAATCAGCCTCCTAACTTCACTCCTCCTAACTCCACACTTAACTTTTCAGAATTCTACCTCACCATGGTCCTGATAAAACAGCCTATTTAAATCAAAGGCACCTTTCCTTTCACCTCCCCTGGGTCCCCCTCATAGTATCTTGTCTCTTTTTTTTTTCCCCAATCTAGGATGTGAGCATTCACCAATGATTAATTCTTTGTCCTAGCTAAAACCTGGTACCAGCTTCTACATGGGCATCAACCATCAAGCCCATCAATCTTCCTAAACCCCAATACAGTGCCCCCTTTCCACAGGAAGTAATAAGAGAGAGACTTTGCCCTTTTCCTAATAATACAAAGACGGGAATGAAAGAGTTTTGTCCTAGAATAAACTACTGTACGGTCGTGGCGGCGGTCTAATGTGGCGGAAGGCCAAAGCAGAACGCCTACCACTTCCTGCTTCTTCCTCAGCCCTAATTGCAACTCCCCTTCCTGTTTGTGCGCAAAGAAAATCAGCTCCTCGCGCATCACCAATGCCCACCCTAAGCGCAACCCCATGTTCTGGTCAGAGAAAACCAGGCTGCCTATGGTCGTAGGCTAATCTCCACACCCTCGGAATAAAGGCTACTTTTTACTTATATTTTCTCTCTTATTGCATCAAAAACCTAACACATATGCGAAGCCACCTGTCTTCCAACCATGGGGCTACAGCCTCTGAGTCCATTTCTCCTTTTTGGCTTTGGGCATCTTGAATGGAGCCACTCAGAGTTACAAGAGCACCAAGCCACCTCCATGGGCAGGAAGTACTGGTGAAAATCAACCATAGATCTGAGCTGGCTTAGTACAAGCAGGCTTCTGTCCCCAAGCCACGTAAAAGCATGATGTTGACCTGAATTATCAAAAAAAAACAAAACAAAACACTGCTTGATCCTCACAGCTCCTCTGCAAAGACGATGGTGCCTTCAAGGGCTATGAAAGTATGAGAAGTGGTGGTTCCTGTACTAAACGTCTTTCTCCTTGGAATCTCTCTTTGCTCTCTGCTCTGAGATCACTTAGGTCCCCCGGAGAGGACTTGCTTTTAACCTGTTGCCTCACTGTACTCAGCCAGTCCCTGCCTGAGAGCAGTTCCCACTTCTTCCATGGAGAACCTTCATGGAGCCAGCAATAGTGGATACCGTTAGGGTATCTAGCTTATTAGAGCCCCAGAATTCACTGAATGATGGATCACAGTACCTAGAAGACAGAATTTGCCTGGCAAGCTCAAAAGTATACATTCAGAATATGCTTGGATAAGGCAAATAAATACCATCTTCTACCACTGCAACTCTGCACAATCACCATCAGTCTCCTCTCATTACCATGACAACAATTACCAAAAGGGCCACCTGCCATCATGACCATTGCCCCATTAGAGGGGTAATTGTCTGGGGAGAGCCCCTCCTTCATCTTCCATGTGGATCCTGGCATCTACAATTTTCAGCAACAGTTCATAAGAAACGAACAGTTCAGGTTGTTCTGGACAGTCTGTCACAAATGGTATTATTTCAGTGTTCTCTGTCATGTTCAACATCAATAGGCCAAACAAATACTAAATTTACATAGATCCTGAATGTCAACCAGGGGAAAGGTGATAGTGAAATATTCCCAGACAAAAGGAAATGGGCAGGTGGTTTGGTTGAACAGGCAAAGAAATGAAGGGCAATAGGTAGCTGTTTCTGCCTCAGAAGAACATACTAGAAGTTTCCTTCAACCTGTCCTTCAGCTACTTCTGAGAGTTTCTAAAGTCAGCCTTAAGTGCTCCAGAATGGGCCCTTGGCTTCTGTGGTGCTGCATGCTGAGGTCTTGAGTGAGGTCACCAGGTTCCTGGAGCCCAGCTGTCCTCTCCTGGTCATCATTGTTGCCCACTTCTGATGGTTGCTCTTTCCAAATCATGGGTTATCTCTCCAGCTCCTCAACCCCTCACCCTTTCTTGTGCACCTCACAAGAATGTGAACAAGACTTCTGTGAAAATCTGGGACTAAAGAAATGGAAGTGTAGCATAGAATAGAACTGAGAGCTGCTACTAACAGTGGCCATTTACAAAACCCCCAGACCCAAGCCAGGTCTCAAATTCTATGCCTGGACCTTTTCCCAGACTAACTTCTGCCCAGCATTCCCTCTCTGGAGCCCAGATCTGCCTCCCAAACCCTCATGTCCTACCAGTGTGGACACCTCCCCCACTCACCCACAAAAGTGAGTTCCCTCAACCAGGTAACGCCATAAGAATTCCATCAGGCACTTTCCAAAAGTGGGTCTTGAAGAATATAACCAGGGAAAATTTGCTGAAAACTCTCAACTTCATGTAAATGTAACCATTTACAGGCAATGGGCAGTCTCATCCAGAATTAGAAAGGAAACATTTCTCTAAAAGAAACATAATTTGCGGAGGCATGGTTCCACTAAAATACCTCCTGATTTACATTACTAAGCAGCGCACCTAAGGACTGAGTCAGAAGCAATGGCATTCGGGTCTTCTAGAGAACTGGGGAGAGCGCTGGCTTCTCATTTACATAACTACAAGGGCCCACTCAAGAAATGCTGCCAAGAACAAAGGGACAGTCTGCCCTAAAGGTAAATTCCAGTCTCCACCCTTAAAGACAGACACTGTGCACAATTTTTAAAATAAGTTTCTCGGCTTCAAAAATTGTAAGGTCCAAGTCTCTACAAGCGCCCAGTTACATAAGGAATAGAAGGAGGACAGGGATGAAGCATGTGAGGACAGGGAGATGTCGTGCTCGGCTCCTGTCTTGCCTACATTAAGCTTCTGAGCACATAATAGGTTTCAATAAGTAGTTGTTGAATGAGATGGCAGAGACTGGTACAAGTAGGAGATCTCAGTCTGGAGCAGGTAGAAATGAAAACCAGAGAGACACTGCATTCCTGTTTCTGCAGACCAGAAGGAGCCAGGGAAGGTCTTCATAGGCAGGGTGATGCTGCAGGTTTAGAGACCAAGTTCCAAAGGTCTGAGGCCTTGATTACACCTGCAGGTAAAAGCACGTGGCTCTGGGTCCATGGAGTTGGGCTGTGACTTGAGTATTAACAAGATTAATAGCCAATGCAGCACTATGTTATCAGCTCACTTAATCATCAAGACACCCTCATGAGGAAGGTGCCATCACCACTTCCACTGAATAAAAGGGAAAGAAAAGCACAGAGAGGTTATGCTATATGCCCAAGACCATAAAGCTAGCACAAGGGTTGGCAAACTTTTTTTTTCCATAGTAGCCCAAACAATAAATATTCAGCTTCGTATGTTAAATAGTTGATCTCTGTCATGCTGCCTCTGTAGCATGAAAGCAGCCAGAGACAATGTGCAAATTTGCAAAACTGTGCCAATTAAACTTTATTTACAAAAATCAGGTCATGAGTCAGAAGAAAGCCATAGGATCAACTTAGCCCACCCTTGAGCTAGGAGGTTATGGAGAGCAAGGTCTAAATCCCTATCTCTCACCCACATCATTCTCTCAAGGCTGAGCTAAGCAAATCCCAGAGTATTATCCCCAAAGAAGCCAGGAGCAGCCTTAATTTTTCAGTGAGTACTAGGTTCAGCCTAGCAGATTGGACTTTACAGTGCACAAACCCAACAATTTCAACTTTGTCACATGCTCACCAGAGATCTTGTTCCATCTGGAGGATTGGGTCCTCAAATCAGAGGTCAGAAAGAACAGAAAATAAAAGCTACAGTGGGACAGAAGAGAATAGAAGGTGAAAAGTTCTCACCTTAGTATAAATTACTGTACAATTATGGCAGTGGTTTAACGTGGCAGAAGGCCAAAGGGGAAATGCTTGCCACTTCCTTCTTTTTTTTTCAGCCCTAATTGCAACTCCCTTTCCTGTTTGTGCACAAAGAGAATTCCAATCAGTTCCTCACACGTCATCAATATGCCCCAAGCGCCACTTCTGATCAGAGGTCATATAACCCTATGCCTCTCTGTATCTGGTCAAAGGAGACAGCCCACCCACCCACCATGGGTTGTGCTCCTTTCCCCATCCTCAATAAACTTGTTCTTATCTTTTTGTACTTTTTGCTCCTTTATTGTCCCAGAAAACTCTAACAGAAGGCTATCACACTAAGGTATGAGTGGCTAGTGAGGCTCCAGTAGAGCCAGATTCAGTTGATGGCTGGAGGTAGAGATTAGTGATTATGACAGTAATAATGACAATTTACAGCATGCTTACTCTAGGTCCTATGCTGAGTGTTTGAATTCATTATCTTTTATGAGTTGAATTTTTGTGCACCCACATCCCCGAAAATTCCTGCGTTGAATCCTAATCCCTAGTACTTCAGAATATAATGTTACCAGGAGTTGAGGTCTTTGTAGAAGTACACTACAAGATAAAAGAAGTTTTGTGGGTGGACTCTATTCTAATACAACTGATGTCCTTATAGAAAGGGGATTTTGGAGACAGATGTGCATACGAGACAATGCCACATGACATGAAAGTGGCCAACTACATTCCAAGCAGTCTGCCCCAAGCAGATTTTCTCTCAAAATGCTCAGAAGGAACCAACTCTACCCACACCTTAGTCTAAGACTTTAGCCTCCAGAACTGTGAGATAATTAATTCCCACTGTTTAAGCCACTCAGTGTGGGTATTTTTGTTATAGCAGCCCTAGTATACTAATACAGTCTCAGTGAGCCATTGTTACCATCCTGCAAAATCATCTCTGTTCCTAGCCCCATAGACTTCAGTTCATGTGGATTGAGTAACACACTGTCACACAGTCAGGAGTAAAAGGAGTTGAGATTTGAGCCACAGTTTGCCTTATGACTGAGAGCTTTTAACCGTTAATCTACACTACACTGCATCGGGCTTTGTGGTGGGGGAAGGTTAAATGGCTCTTATCACTCCCCCAAGGAACCTAGCTACCCTGAAAAGACAGACCCTGAATTACATACTTCTCAAACTACACCCACACACCCATGCTCTGTCTTGGAGGAAAAGCGGAGTTGGTTCTGGGGAGTGAGAATTTTGGCAACTAAATGTGTGCTGTATCTCCTTCAGAGAGAGCTAATTTCCCCTCCAGCCTGGAGAAGCCAATGGAGCTGTCAGCCTGCCCAGAGAAGAGCCTGCCCCCGACTCTGTGGAGCTCCCCACCCTTCACCTGGCAGGCGCTGTGGCAGGCCTGTCTCTTCTCATTAGGGCTGAGGGACAGGAAGCACTAGCACCAGAGCTCTGCTGTGGAGACACGTGGCTGCCAGCCCTAAGTCACCTTGTCTCCTCCTGGAGCCTTGCCCTCCTTGGTTAATTATCCCTAGACCTGTACTGTCCAGAGGTCTTGTGCACAGAGACAAGCCACACTCCTGGCTCCTCAAGTCACAGAGGCCTGTGGAGACTGTTTTAAGATAGCAGAACTGTCAGAGCCCAATAGGTAATTAGTATTTAAGAGGTACAAGTTGACAAGGTTAGAAGCTGAGAAACACGTACACACAGTCACACACTCACGCAATGTCAAATGGCTCTTAAAAATCTATACAAGAAAATATGGCCTCACCTGGGAAGCCCTTAGGAAAGACAGAACTTCAACCAAAGCAGGCCTGGGCATTACCAAGGCCCACTTCCCAGATAAAGACTCTTCTGAAACTCAGGAAAGGACTATCTCTAGCTCTGAAGTGTTAATCTGCTTCTAAATATACTCCCCCGCCACTCCTCTTTGTCCCTCCCAATAACTCCACCATGATGACAGCCACACAACTGACATTCTCAAAATCTCACACCACTTTGTCCACCAAGATACCCACTTTTAGGGATTGGTCCTTGGCTATGTAGTTCATATCCATCCCCTCATCTCTAGGTATGGCCCCTGCCCTAATTCCAGCCTTACCCCTAACCTACCACTATACCATCTTCTATCTCATTATACCACCACTCAGTCCGTCCTTCATGCCAAAATCTGGCCATGTCATTCTCCTACTTAGAATCCTTCCTAATGACTCACTGCCAAGATGCCCTTGGAAGACTGCACCTGGCCTTGATCTTTTCCATTGTGCTTGAACTCCTGCTCCACCTAGCCTTACCATTGCCTGGGGTAAGCTTCTGAATCTTTCCAAATTCAGCTTTCTCATTTGTAAAACTGGACTAAACCAACTCCCCTCCCCAACACTATTGCCAGTTGTTAAAGTGATCAGCACCTTGAACATGTTGGTGATGCAACAAAGTATGGCTTCTATTAGTACTAACCCAAGAAAAAGAAGAGCTTGTCCAAGGTCGCCTGGTAAAATGGTAGCAAATCTAAGACCTCTGACTCTCACAATCCAGGCTCTAGATACCTGTCTGTTGGATTAAACTACTGCCAATCTATCCATCCGTCCATCCTAGTCTTCCGCAGCACTGCACTAAGTAATGAGTCCTTCATGAGTCTGTTAAAATTTACTCAAGACAAAGGTAAGGAAATCCAATTTCTTTTTGGGCCCAAACTTATCTTTCTCAAGACTCAAGGGGGCCCCCTGGTGCTCATATTTGGGAATTGTAGTATGAGCCAAACTGGTTCTTCACAGACTTAGTAAAATTCTGTTTGGGCTCCTCTTAGCCCTTCCAACGTAGAAGGTCCCAACCCTCTGGCTTCCCACATGATAGTGAAGATTCCTGAGCTTCTGTAGCTAGCCCAGGGTAATTCAAGTGGCCAGACAGGTGGACCAGATCTGTTATCTGTAATAGAATAAATTCCACCTCTGTTGAGAGGATACTGGTTGGGACCACTGAGCCTTCAAACATAGCTATAACAGGAGCCAGGACAAAGGCCTTCTTTAGGTGTATGACAATTCAGGGACCTTGGAGGAACACAGCCACTGTGAGTTAGCTAGACCACCAGCAGTCCTGCTCAAAACTTCATCTTTACTACTCTATGGCCCAGCCAGAACTCTAGAACCTTCTTTTTTTTTTTTTATTCTAAGGAGAAAGAAAAGATAAACATTATATAAAAAGCACATTGTTTTTACCTGTTTCTCAGTTCATGGGCATCTGAGTTGTTTGCAAGATTTAGCTCTTACAAATTTTGCTGCTATAAACATGGGTGCACATATACCACTGTGATACGATGTTTTCAATTCGTCTGGAAAAATACCTAGTAAAGGAATAGCTGGTAAAATGGGACCTCTAATTCTAGTTTCTTGAGGAATCTTCACACTGATTTCCACAGTGGTCGTACCAGTTTACACTCCCACCAACAGTGGAGAAGGGTTCCTTTGTTCCCACAGCCCCTCCATCATTTGTTACTGGATGATTTCTTGATGGCAGCCATTCTTTCTGGGGTGAGATGGAGTCTCAGTGTTGTTTTAATTTGCATTCCTCAAATGACCAATGATGTTGAGCTTTTTTCATAAATTTATTTTCCACTTGTATTTCTTCATCTCAAGAAGTGAGTATTCTTCTCAGATGCTCATTTTTGGATTCAATCATTGAATTTGGGGGTCTGATTTATTTCAATTCTTTATACGTGCTAGATAGAAGTGCTTTGTCTGAGAGACAGTTGGCTAAAATTTTTTCCAGTTCTGTGGGTTTTCTTTTCTTCTGGTGGTGATTTCTTTTAATGTTTGAAACCTTTATAATAAAATGAGATCTCAGTGGTTGATTCTTTAAAGTATTCCCTGTGCAGTCTGAGTTTTGCTCATCAATGCTCTGCCTACCCCTACATCTTCAAGATTTCTACCTACTTTGTCATCCAGTAGGTTTAGTGCTTCTGTTTTAATCTTTAGATCTTTAATCCATTTTGACTTTAGTTTAGTACATGATGATAAACACGGGTCTAGCTTTAGACTTTGGCCTGTGTAGAGCTAGTTTTTCCAGCACCTTTTATTAAAGAGGCTATCTTTCTTCCAGTGAACATGTTTTGCTCCTTTGTCAAAGATAAAGTGGCTGAGTGTGTTTGAGGATGCGTCTGCATCGTCTGCTCTATTCCACTGATCCTCAGGGCTGTTTTATTTGCCAACACCATGTTGACTTTATCACAGTAGTTTTTTAGTATAATTTTTATGTCTGAGATTGTGATGCCTCCTGACTTGCTTTTGTTGCCCAGAACTGCTTTTGCTATGCTAGGTGCTTTCTGGTTCCAAATGAATATTTTCTCTAGATCTGTGAGATATGTTAGTGGTATTTTGATTGAAATTGCATCAAATTTGTGTAGAAGTTTTGGGAGTATAGTCATTTTCATTATGTTTGTTCTTCCTATCCAAGAGCATTTTCTGATATCCTCTTCAATCTCCTTTTTTAGTGTACTGTAATTTTCACTGTACAGATCTTTTACATCCTTTGTTACATTGATTCCTAAGTATTTCATTTTTTTTTTGGATGTTATCATGAAAGGTATTATAATACCAAATATTGAGTATGGTTATCCAAGTATTATAAGACATTATTAGAATCTCAGCAAGTTAATTCCAATCTACCACCTCCAGTGCAACCCAAGGTGAGAGTAAAGGCACCAAGACATAGTCCTAGACATATTCAAAGTTAAGGGAAGCCAAAGGGTCCTAAATCCAATCCCTATGAGGATGTGCAGACAAAGGCCCTGATCCTTGGCCTCTCCCAGAATTTAATATCCTGTGAAGAAGGGGGTTGTTCAGGGATGAGTGACAGTGAGGATGGTGGGAACTATGTGAGTAACTCGAGCTGGCTGGCCTCGTAGGGAGAAAAGCATCTCTGCAAAATGCAAAGATAGAGATACGCAGAAGAATCAATTTGCATAATTCAATTAAGGTAGCAACTGAATTGTTTTAAGAGGCTGTTGCTTCAGTTTCTGATACATAAATTTTTGTGCCCTGGGGAGTCATAGCTTCTTTACCTTGAGGCTCATACCCAGTTGAACTGGAGCTGACTGGCTCTACCATCCATCTGTGCTTATATATTTTACAGAGAGCACTGTGCAAGTAAACAGGAGACTGTCTGATGGCTTTAGAGATTGCATACCACTACCTCGGCTAGCCTTATCTGCAATGCTTACAGCCAACTGAAGAGAGAAATACCATAGTCACCTCTGTATGTATCAGTATAAGGAAATAGGTCTCCATATAATCAAAGTTGCAGCAATTGTTCTGAATTCAAGGGGAGTCACTCAAATTGTCTCCCACAAAATGTATGCTTTCCCTAATTTCTATCTCTGTGAGTTTGTTGCTTGTATATAGGAATGCTGTTGCTTTTTGAGTGTTGACTTTGTATCCCATGACACTATTGAATTTGGATATTAAATCCACAAGTTTTTTGGTCGAGTTTTTGGGGTCTTCTATGTAGAGAATCTTCTCATCTACAAATAATGACAATTTAACTTCTTCCTTTCTTAGCTTTATTCCTTTTATTTTTCTCTCTTGTCTAACTGCTCTGGTTAATATTTCCAGAACTATACCAAATAGGAGTGGTGATAATGGGCATCTTTTTCTTTCATGATTTTAGAGTAAAAGTTTTCAGTTTTAATTATTTAATATATTAGCTGTTGTTTTGTCATAGATGGTTTTTATAAGATTGAGATAAAGAGCATCTATTACAATTTTCTGTAGGGATTTTTTTAACATGAATGGGTGTTGGACTTTGTCAAATGCTCTTTCTTCATCTGTTGAGATGATTACATGGTTTTTTTCCTTTTTTATTTTTTTAAATTTTATTTTAAAGAGGGTAAAATTAAACATAAAACAAAACAGATCAGAAGAAAACAATGTAAGAGACACAGATTTCAAAGCAAGACAACAGATCTTCTCTGTCTATCATATTATCTCTTATTTTTTTCTAATAGTTGCCCATATCTTCACACACAATGAATTCATACACAACAAAATAGTATTAAACTGATCAGAACAGGATGATGAAGGCATTTTAGGTCTTTAAAACCCAACGATAGGGAAATCAACAATGGCTGCCATAATGTTTCCTGTTTTCTTCAAAATAGCTGTCCATACCTTCATGTATGTTGAAATTAGACAATACAAAACAGATTAAAATCACTTTGAACAAAGAATAATACTATTGCTGGATTTCACAGCATGACACTATGGAATCAGCACTGGATACCATAGTGTCTCTTTTTCTTCAAAGTAGTTGTTCATTTCATCATGCATTATATAATCAATTCTCATAAACTGTTTAGAAGTTCTACACATGTATGAGTCTCTACATGTATACCTATCCTTTCTGTATTAGAGTGAAAAACAAAACAAAACAAATTCCTAGAAAAACATGAAACAAAAAAGACAAATACATAACAATAGCAAAGAGCCCAAAACACTGACATTATAGGCTTTCTAAACAAGGTGGTAGCAGCATAACTAGCGTTGTTATTTTACATAATGAATTTCAAGAGTTCCTCAGATCACCATATAATAATATGCACAATTGTTCCAGTCTTATGATTGTTAACTATTTTGTTCCAAGAACTTATAGAACTTGTAGCACAATCATCTTAGCTATCCTAACTGCATTAATATAATTTTAGATACTTTTTCTTTTCCCTTCCTTTTTCTTTTTCCTCATTTTCACTGAGTTATTATTTTTCCCCTTTAAGCAGATTCTTATCCTTTCACTGCATTTACTGAGTTTTTTGCATCTTATGTACTCTTACCATTTCTTACACTAGGGAGATATGGTATTTACACATGTGAGTTTGATTTATTTCACTTATGAGTATGGTCTTGAGTTGCATCCATTTACCTATAAAAATCTCAATGTGATCATTCTTTATAGCTGAGTAGTACTCCATTGTATAAAAGGACCACATCTTTTTTATCCATTCCTCAGTTGATGGGCATTTAGGTTGTTTCCAAGATCTGGCTATTACAAATTGTGCTGCTATAAACATAGGTGCACATCTATCACTGTATGTTCTTCTGGAAATATGCCCAGAAGGATCACATGATTTTTGTTTGGTTCTGTTAATATGGTGTGTTACATTTACTGATTTGTGTACATTGAACCATCTCTGCATCCCTCAGATAAATTGTATTTGATCATGATGTATAATCTCCATCATGATTTGTTGCATTCAGTTTGCCAGTATCTTATTAAGGATTTTTACATCAATGTTCATTAAGGAGATTGACCTTCAGTTTTCTATCTTGGTTGAGTTCTTCTCTGGTCTTGGAATCAGAGTAATACTTGTTTCCAGGAATGACTTTGGAAGAACCACTTCCCTTTCAATTTCTTTTAAGAGTTTCAGCATTAGTGGTGTTAGGTCTCCTCTATTTTTCCTGTAGAATTCAGCAGTGAATCCATAAGGGCATGGACTTTTCTTTGTTAATAAATTTTTAATTATATTTTCATTTCATTGGCTGAGATTGATTTAGAATTTTTATATCTTCTTAATTAGATTTGGCAGTTTGATTATTTCTGGGAATCTGTCTATTTATTTTGTGTTTTCCATCTTATTAGAATATAAGTTCTCATAGCTGGGGTTGATGATCTCCTGGATTTCTGTGGGATCAGTTGTGATTTCCCCCTTTCATTCCTAATTGCTCGAATTTGTGTTTTTTCTTTCCCCTCTTTTGATGGGTTTGGCTAATGGTTTATCAATTTTATTTATTCTTTCAAAGAACCAACTTTTTGATTCATTGATTGTTTTGTTTTCTTAGTCTCTATTGCATTAATTTCTGCTCTTTATAATTTCCTCCCTTGTATGAGCTTTGGGTTTCATTCATTCTTCTTTTTCTAGAAGTTTGAGGTTCAACATTAGGTTGAGCTTGTTCTGTTTTTCTGATGTGTGAATTCATCACTATAAATTTCCCTCATAGGACTGCTTTCATTGGGTCCCATAAGTTTCAGTAGGTTGCATCGGCATTATCGTTTAATTGTATATAATTTTTAATTTCATGTTTAATTTCCTCTGTGACCCATTGGTTGTTCAGAAGGTTGTTGTTTAATTTCCATGTGTTAATGTAGCTATTGTGGTTTCCTTTGTCTTTGATTTCCAGTTACATTGTGCTATGGTCAGATAGTACACACGGGATGATTTGGATTCTTCTACATTTACTTAAACATGTTTTGTCAGCTAATACATGATCTATTTTGGAGAATATTCCATGCCTAGCACCTTCTTTGGCCCTTTTCTCAACTCATCCTCCCTGCCTAATTCTGTTCTTCCTATCTCTCAAACAGGTCATTTTCCTCCAATACTGATACCTGCTTCCAGTTCGGGCCACCCATAGCACTCTTCTGGGCTGTGGCCATGTCTCCCTTCCTAGTCTTCCTGCTCCTAGATTTACCCCTTGCAACCACCAAAACAAGCCACCCCACCACTGTCCTGCTGCAAACCTGGCAAAGGCCTCCCAATACACCCAGGAGAAAGCCCAAATCCTCACCTCCTGCCCAGTCTGGCCAGACTCCTAACGTGCTTGCTTTGAGACTACTAAATTCTTCCCCTTTCTAGGCCTTAGTGGTGTTGTTCCCTCTGTGAGAAACACTTGCCCTCTCTTCTCTTGCTGGATTAATTTTTAAAAAACTCATTCACTACGTGTCTGGGAGGTGCTATTTTCATGAGGTTCAAAGTCTAATGGAGAAGTCATAGATAGAGCAAAAACCCACACAGGCATGTGTAAGTAACATCTGAGATCAGTGTCATAGAGGAAGGTGACAAGGGAACATGACTTTGAAGTCTGGGAAGAGTTCTCTACAGAAGGCAGCTTTAAGCTGAGAGGTGACCAGTTATTCTAAAACTGAAGACTATAAACCTGGGGCTATTAGTGGCCCTGTTCCCACCAAGGGAAAAAGAGGCACTTGCCATGGGGACAAAGGAAGTGAATGGGTGAGCATGGAAAGGCATCTAAAGGTGAATGTGTCTCTGGTGGACAGTCTGAGGCTACTAGAGCGAGGATTCTTCCTCTTCTTTTCTGAGTCACTCTATTTTCTTCCATGGGCTGGTAACGAGTGAGCCCCGACTGATAAAATGATGAGGTGTCCGTGCAGTCAACACTGGCCGGGCCTGTGAAATCCTACAGACACAGGTTTCCTGCCTGGATGCTCCACTCTCCAGTGCATGGCATTGGGTCATGTACTTCCCCTGTGTCCATGTCAATCACCTCATCTGTAAAATGGGGGTGACAATTCCTCCCTTTGTGGGTTCAAGGGAAGGCGTGTCCCTTCCCTAATGCTCTGCAAAGGAAGTAGGAGTGAGAAGTGAGGGAACATTTCCTGCTCTAGACACAATCCAGACACAATGCTGGGTGAGTTCACAGACACAAAACCAGAGAACCCATCATTTCTCATCAAGAAAAGTGTGCGCTTTTCTCATTTAAATTGTAGATGTATTTCACTAAAGTTGGCTGACTTCTGGCAGCTACAGCTGTAATCGCATCCCTGGCCCCTTCAATTTTAAAGTGGTTCTGAGACTCCTTTCCCCAACCCCCACACCTCCAACTAAAAAAGAAAAATAATGTTTGCTACTCAGAACTTAATCACCTCCCTGAACCAAAAAACACGTCTCTGGGCCACGTCATGGAGGACGAGAAGATGGTTGGTCCCTTCCCATAGATCCCTGTAAGTGACATCCCTTTCTTATCCTGCCCAAATATAGGACTTAAGGAGTCCAGGAGGTGGAGATCGAAACGCCAGCTGTGGTACATGGAGTACACTGCAGGGAAATGCAGCTGAGACGCCATCATGGGCTTCCTAATCGCACCTTTGCATCAAGCAGCCTCAGGGAGCAGGGCCTGTAGGCTTCACCCCACAGTGGCAGAACCTTTACTGCCATGAGGTCCCTGAAGGAGGCAATAACTGAGCTCTGCCCCTTCACCCATGCTCACCAGTCAGAATAGCCACTTATCTTCTGAAGGACAAGGAACAGGAAAAGGCCACAACATGCCAGGAATGGGAAATCAGCCCTTCCTTCTAACCTCATTCATCCCACATGATGCTCTATCCATACTGGTCTTCCTTTTCTGAAAAAAATAATCTGAAATATAAAAACTGAGGAGAGTAAAAATAACTAACACAAAGTTGTTTAAAGCACTTCGTACACATTAATTCCTTTAACGTTTATAACCCTGAAGTGAATAGTTGCGAACCTCCATTTTCTAAATGGGGAAAACAAGACACAGAGAGGTTTGATAACTCCCTCAAGGTCACGCAGCCAACAAGTGGAACTGGTGGTCAGATGTCAATGGGGTGCTATTCACAAGTGCACTATCTGCCACTTAAGGAAGAGATGTGCAGAGTGTGCTATTCTGCAGCACCACAGTGTAGAAAGGTTTCGCTGGCACAAAAGATTGCAGCATAAAGTAAGACATGAGAAAAGGAAGAAAAGAACATCCTCGCTGCTTCCTTGAAGTAAGAAGCCAGGGGGGACATCTACGATTTGGGGGTGAAATCTGAGAGCATACAAAGACTCAAAGCTCACCTACCTCTGAAATCTCCCATCATGGTCCCAGAGGTAGGTACAGTGGCATGACTGACCAGTTGCCATAAAAACTGACTCCCTGGGCCCTTCAGAACAGTCCTGCCTCTCTGAGGTTCCCAACACACCCGAAAACTAATACCTGCCTTGTGTCATGAGATAACACACAAAACACAGCACAGTACCTGATATAGTAAGAGTTTGAAATGTTTTTAAAACCTCTGTGAAGGGCCTACATGGAAGGCACAGGCTGGACCAAGGGTGCCTGTCCCTGGAGGGGATGTCCCCAGGGAGCTGATCTATAATTAAGTCAGCCACTGAAGTCCTATAGAGAAGGAACACTGCCACCCCCACATCCCCCAACCTGCATGCCCAGCATCTACAGGCTCATTGTTTTAAGTGATGAGCAATTGGCATTTTCTAGCACCTCCATGATAAATCACTTTAAGAACTCCCTTCTCTCGACAGCATAAGTAATTACAGCCCTAGTGTCTGGGGCCCTGGCACCGATTAGAAGGGAAGCAAACTACGCAGGAGTTGTGCCTGACTCATTTTTCTTCTTCAAAAAGGCCTAAAGGCCACAGGGTCAGGAATGGGAGGCTGACCCCTTCCTGGAAGAAAACTGAACCCTGCCAAGCAGCCCTGAGCACTGTCGCAGCAGAAGCCTGCAGAGCTTGCCCTCCCCTCGCCATCCTACAATGCTCCTCGCTGCTTTTCCCTAACTGCCCTCCAGACATGTTTCCCAAATGGACCAGTGATTAGGAGGAAAATGTATTGTACTGTAGCATGGAGAAATAATTAGGTTAGATAATAAGAAAGGGAAGTGTACCTTGTAAGAGGTTCTGCATATGGTTACACATGCTTGAGACTATTTGATCTATTATGCTTTCTTGGTAGACATAGGATGTGTTAAATCAGTAGAATAAATAAACATCTTGGTCAGCAAGAAAAACTCATCTCAGCAGAATAAATCTTGGTGACCCAGAAACAACAATAAGGAAAAGAAGGGGTGATATTGACATTCTGAGGACCCGAGGAAGAGATTCTGGAGCATCCTGAGAGATGGGTGGATTTAGGGTGAGGAATTAAGGCACATGGGACAGGCTTGGGTTTTATAAAGGATATAAAAACCCATGTGCTCAAGAATGTCTCAGGCACGAGACCTACTATTACCTTTCCTAGTGCTACCACTGCTAACAGCATAAATAACCAGGTGTTTGTCAGCCTCAAATCAACTCATGTCCTGCTCCTGCCTCTGTCACCCTGGGAGAGCTGGGGAGGCCATCCTGCCTCTTCTGTGAGCCACACGACAGCCTCCCATCCAGATGACACTCCATCCTCTCTCAGTAGCCACAGAGGCAGCAACCAGTCCTGCTCATTGATGCCAAAAATATGTAAAGATTGGAGAGATGGTCATGATGAAGTAAAATTAGGAAATGCTGTGTATTATATAACCTTCTCTAGGGGATCCACAGTGACATTAGCATTTTAAAAGCTCTGAGATATCCTGCAATAAATAACACCTTTCGCTTGGTGGAACCCATTGTTTCTCAAACTACTTTGATCCAAGGATGTTTTTCTGGGTACCTATCTGTATCATGTCATTTTGAAGAAGTACATAATCAAGTCTCCTGACTGCAGGTAAAGAGAATGGGATTTGACAATCCAGGACCACAGACACCTGTCCAGAGAGGAACTACATACCTAGCAATAGATATATACTAGGTTCTCAAGCCAGGATGAAACCTTAGCCTGCCTGGCTTGGGTATGTCACATAAACCTCCTGGGCTCTAATTCCCTTATTTATATTTGAAGGAAATAATCATTTTAGCTACCCTTTAAATGTGGTGCAGCTCAAATGTGATAACAAAGGGTGTAAATCAGGTCTTAGCACACAGTAAGCTCTTAAGAGTTTATCAGCATCGAGACCTCACAAAAAACCGTACTTCATCTGTGCAGTGACGGGGAGCTCATTACCTTACAAAGCCCCTGATGTTTTGGGCAACTGTAAATATTTTTAAAAATCACTGTGCTGCTGAACTAAAAACATGTCTCCTCTTATGCTTGGGGACTAACTGTACATTGGAAGCAGCCCTCAGTCTTCCTCCTGACAGTTCTGTAGAGACCTGGAGATGGCGAGGATCCCTATCTCTGGTCATCCTCCCTTCCCCATACGCTCACCTCCAATTCATTGAGTTTGGGAGACAAGGCTCATTTTCACCAAGCCACAATCTTTGAGCATTCCTAGGGTGGGCAGCGCTTCTGGGGCTCACAGGACCTCCCTTCAACAGCACACTGCAAAGAAATGGTCTCTACCCACCAGGACCAGTGCAGAGCACCACCCAAGCAAAGCTGATGGACTGACAGACAGCATGCTTGCTCGGCTCACCCGAGAGATCAGGAAATGGCCAAGTCAGCCTCATACCTTCCTTTGGGATACCAAGGGAGGCAGAAGAGATGTTCTGGCCAGGACAAGGATCATGTCTCCAGAAGCATCCTGAAGGGGAGGTGGCAAAAGACACAAAAGAGAGTGGGAAAGTTAAGGACTGTGTAATCTTCAGGTGGCACATTCCAGGGACCAGCATTATTCCATGCTCTTTACCTACAGACTAGTTACCTCCTTAAGATCCTATCTGCCCCCATCGAGAGAGATGAGCCAAAGATAGATTAAGTAACTTATCCGAGAGCACACAACAAATAAGCAGCATCTCTAGTTTAAACGCAGGCTGACTGTCTCTAGAGCCTGTATCCTTAACCTCTGAGCTACACTGTCTCTCAGCACTACCATCTGGGAAGCAGTCCAGGGAAGAAGGGGTCAGAGGAAGGAAGGCTAGAACTGGGGCTAAAAGGGCAGAAGAATCCAGAGAGGAAGACGGGGTGGGGCTTAGTCTACAGAACTGTATGAGAAAATGGGTAAAGATGAACCTGGCATGTGGGAGACAGAGAGAGGATGTCAGCTGACAGGGTTGGTCTTGTTTCCCCTTTCAAGCTGAGAACTGTCACCACCAAAAAGAGACTGTCAAGGTAAAGGGAATGCATAGTCCCATCTAGAGTTTGGGACAGAGATGTAGAAAAGTTGGATGAAATAAAATCCTCTGCCCCAAAGAAGCCCTAGTCTTGGGCACAAGAGCTACTTCAGAGGCCATAGCAATAGGTTGGGCTGGAGAGGGTCCTTTTTCAGGCTTGGCCCCTGTGACTCTGAAGACAATATCTGTCAGTGAGAGAGGCTGATACCCGCTCAGCCACATCCATAAACAAGTCAGACTCCAGTGGGAAAGCTTTGGGAGTCCCATTAGTGCCGCAACAGCCCGGTGCTACCTCCCCACCTCACAATGAATTATTCCTTGACGGAGATGGAAGAGATGCCAAAGTCTCCCAATGCCTTTCCTAACCTTGGGACAAATTAAATCAAATTCCACTGCACAGCCTGAAGGCATAAACTTCGTTAGCAACACCAATATATTCTACCAGGCAGGCAGGCTCCCAGGTACTAATTACTTTATTCAGCAAGTTAAACAAATGATATGATATCTAAATTTGAGGGAGAGGCACCCAAGAGTTAAGGAGCACACACTGCTGGGACTTGCCAATGATCAAGGCAAAACAGGATAGTTAAACTAACAGCTTGTCTGCGAGTCCTTCAAGATTTAGCTCAGGGACTGTGTTTCCCCTCCTCCAGGAAGTCCTTCCTAGTGATTCCATTCCCATTGACTTTTTCTTCCCAGAATGCTGGATAGCCAACTGGTTAGGAATATGGCTTTGAACCTGACTAGACTAGGGCTCTACCATAAAAGAGTTGCATGGTTTAGAGCATGTTGCTTAATATTTAAGTTACTCTAAGCCAGTGATGGCAATCCTTTTAGAAACCAAGTGCCCAAACTGCAACCCCAAACCCACTTATTTACTGAAAAGTGCCAACACTGAAATTAAACCTGAATACTGAGGTTTTGGTTTAGAGAAATCAACTATTATGCAATGCTTGGCTGCTAAGGCAATTGGTCCACATGCTAACATAGAGGGCCCTGTGTGCCTGCGTGGACGCGTGTATCATAGGTTCATCGCCACTGCTCTAAGCTTTCCTTTCCTCAAATGTAAAGAGGAAAGAAACTGCTACCTCTTGAGACTGTTGCAAGAGGATGCATATCTTGAATAATCCTTCTTTAACCCATAGTAAATCTCCATAAGTGAAAACTATTTCTGTGATCATTATTATTATTATTACTACTTGTTATGATTTAGATCTACAGTGTCCCCAGGTGTCTGAGGTATTTGGAGAGGGGTTGGACCATAAAGTGCTATAATCTTCAGTGGATAGCTGACTTGCCATGAGCAGGTGAGGCCTAGTTAGAGGAAGGTCACTTAAGGTATCACCTGGAAGGGTGTTATCTCCTTTTCCAGCTCTTTCCTTCTCTCTCTGCTTTCTGGGCACCATGACATGAGCAGCAGCCTTCCACGACTTTCAACATGCCCTTCCCAGACTAGAGCCAGCCAACTACGGACTGAATCACCCATGAGCTGAAATAAACCTCTACTTTTTTTTTAAATTGTGGGTGTCAGATATTGTATCTCAGCACAGAAGATTGAAATTGGAAACTCTTGTGGGCTCCAAGAATGCTCCAGTATGTAGAATCCCTTAACTCAGTTTCAAAGAAGAGAACAGTCAGATATCTGCTATCGGCAGAGGCTGACAGTGGAATAAACCTCTCCTCCTCTGAGTTGTGGTTGTCAGGCATTTTGTCCTAGCAACGAAGAAAGTGACTAAGACACCTAGTATGAGAAATAACGAAAAAAGGTGTAAACATCAAGGCCACACTGAATGGCAGACTTGTGTGGAGGAGGCCTACCCAGCATGGCAGGACCTTTGGGGCCTTCTCAGATCAGAGCACTTTCAGGAGTGGGGGTCAATCAGGTCCCATTCTTCTTAAATTTATGAGTCAGAGAGGAAGCTGTCCTACCTCCCCAGGGTGTTGAAAATATGGGATGCAAAGGGACTCAGGGCCATACTAATTGAATTCTTTTCACAGGGACAAGCATCTAGTGCTACAGGGAAAGACTTTCTGGCTCACAGAATACAGGGTGTCATGGTGACCTTCACATCCAACAAGATGTGTTCAAATCTGTTCTCTCCCAGCTAAGTGATTTAGGGGAAGAAGCTAATCTATTTGATTAATTTCCCAGTAAAATCAGATTTAGCAGCACAGGAACCCATCCTAGAGAGGTCACCTGCATTGTCTCAGCCTTGCAAAGTGCTAAGATTACAGGCATGTGCCATCACACGCCACTTAAATTTCCATACTCTTACTACCGCATAATAAAAATTACATTTCAACACATGAAACCTTGGGAGACATTCAAACTACAAGAATTGGTCTTAAAGGAAATATGGTGTTTTTAATTCTTTTAAAAATTATTACAGTAGAAGGAGAAAAATGACAGGATAGTAACTGGTAGCAAAATTCAGCCTCTCTAAGATCCAGAATCCAGACACTAGAAAATAACAATTTGGCAAGGAAAAAGTAGAAATGACCACTAGGATTCAGGAAGGAACTGATAGGAAAAATTAGAAGCTACAGAAAAATTGGGAAAATAGTCCACAGAGAAAATAACAAATAATCTGCAAGCTTGCCATTCATGGGGAGGGGAACCTGGCTCCCCAGAAGACTGGTAAATGCCCATGGCTGGGAGATCCAGGGACAAATGGCAGCAGAGCACATGACTGCTGTGTAATACAAAAGTAGCACAAGGTTTTCCTCAAAGAGACTCCTTCCACATGACAAGCAACAGCCAGAGAGGAATTCCCACACAAGCACCTGAAATATCACCGGAAAGTGCATAATCAGGCAGCATTTTGGGAAAGGGTTGATTATACAAACTTGGAACTCAGAAGAACTAACAAGCAACTTCACTTCAGAGCTCCCAAAGTTACCCTCCCATAGTGACTGGATGAAAGACAGACAATGGGAGACAGCTGCAGACAGGGAGTGGGCTAGAGAGAGATCCCCTGAAAAGTTTAAACTTAAGCCTGGGAGGACACAGACCCAACCTTGATGGTGAGAAGGCAGACCTAGCTTGAAAAACCTCAGAAACAGCTGGAGCTGAAAATGCCAGCGGGGCCAGAAAGTATATTATGCCTGAAAAGCATTAAGTATATGAATCCCTGCCTACTGCCTATGTCTACCACAAATCTGAGATCTGACTGCCTCCCCTGTCTACTAACATGAGCAAGTATACACCTTGGTGTAGCCGTTCCCACAGCCTGGAGTACACAAAGGGGCTGCTAGAGTAGGAGATGCACCTCACAAAGCCACAGGCCATAAGGATGGGAGAAGAAAACCATGACTTACTGGTATCCAAAACTGTGGATCCTAGAAAGAAACTAATGATTCAACAATACATTTTTTTCTCTTTCCTCTTTCTTATTCAGTAGTTTATTGGGGTTTGGGGACCTTTCCTTTATACTTACTTTTTATTTTTATTTTTCTTACTCTATTTTTCTCCTTTTTTATTTCCTTTTCATTTTTGTCCTTTTAATTTTTTCTATGTTTTATTCCCCATATTGTTTTTTCAACATTTTTTCTTATTTTTTTTATTTTTTTCTGCTGCTTTAATCTAATTCAATGAATATCTTTTTACTCTTCAATAGGATTCTATTTGTCACCTTATTCTTCTTCTCATCTCCCACTGATTAATATTTCAAATATTTCTTCTTGCATACTACCATTCCCAGCACCCTATACCTTTAATAATATAATCAGTTAAGTTTAATTAATCTTTAGATAGTTAGCTCTATATTACTGTTGATGAATTATTTTCATTAATGGTATATAGTTGTTGCATTTAGTAGAGATTTCCTGTATGTCACTATCTGATTTGTGTTATTATTTATACTATGATCAGAGATTTCTTTTCTAAGGTTAAGGGTGGTACCTATGATACTTTTTATAGTATGTCAATATTCAGTTTGTCTTGGACAACATTACTTTTGCTGGCCTGGTGTAGTTGTACATGTCTGTAATACCAGCACTCAGGAGGCTGAGGCAGGAGGATTGCTGTAAGTTTGAGGCCAGCCTGAACCACAGACTGAAACTTTGTCTCAAAAAGACAAAAAAAAAAAAAAAGAAAGAAAGAAAGAAAATTACTGTTGATTTACTTGCTATTGTCAAGGTTGCATAACTATTGAAATCAAAAAGTTTTCTCTGTGTACCAACTATCAGATTACCTTTGAGACAATAATAATACTGCAGCTGATTCACAGAGAACTGAATGTTGGGTCAATTTCACTGCATAAATCCCTCTCAAATTAACAGAGGTGGTTGGATCTTACGGCAGAGGCAAAGAACCATTGCCATGTGTAAGTACATGAAAAGTGAGGTAGCTAAAAAGATATTCATACTAGCAGCAAAGTCTCCACTGAAAGTGATAACAACCTTGAGCACAAAACAAAGCAAGCAATCAAAAAACAATAAAACACAAGACAGTGACAAAATGCTTCCCAAAACTCCAAACATCCCCAAAGCTGATCTATGGGACATCAGAGGTGAGGAAAGCAAAAATCATTTGAAAGAATTAAAAAAAAAAAAAACAGATCAGTTAGATGTTTGGCAGGCTCACCGAAAATATAACTAAATAGATAATGAATATAATGAAGCAAACAATCAGGAATACTACAGAAGACACTAAGTAAAAGCTAGTTGAGCCAAACAAAACCACACAAAGAATGAATGACCAGTTTAGCAAACATTACAGTTTACAAAAGGCTCCAAACAGAAATCCAGGAGATTCAAAATTAAGTTTAAAATATGGACAGAAGTGACTAATGTTAGGACAGAATGTCAGAACTAAAATATAGGGATTCTTTCAAAGACCAACTGCTCAGAGATTCTTTAAAATTAACAAAAAAGCATGAAAAATGGATCCAAATCTATTAGATGATGCAAAGAAGACTGCTGTAAGATTCACTGGAGTAAGTGAAAAATCAGAAGACGACAAAAGGGGCATAAATAATTGTTTACAGAAATAGTAAAGAAAACTTTCCAAATACAGGTGAAGAATTAAATATACAGATAACTGAGGAATATGGAACCCCAAATAGCTATAATCAAAAAAGAACCTCTCCACAACACATCATAGTCAGAATTCCAGAAGTCCAACATAAGGGAAGAATCGTAAAAGCTGTTAGATAAAAAACAGTGAATCAGTTATAAAGGTAAACCCATTAAAATTACAACAGACTTCTCAGAACAAACATAAAGGCTAGGAGAGCTTGGAATGAAGTCTTTCAATCCCTAAAAGATAACAACTGCCTACCTAAATTTATATAACCTACAAATCTATCTGTCAAAATTGATAGAAAAATGAGATATTTCCAAGACAAATATCACCTCAAGAAATTCATGATCAGCAAACTAGCACTACAAAAATTCTCAAAGATATCCTAGAGACAATGAAGCCAACTATACCAGGAAATCTAACAGAATGCACCAGGCAAGGTGAACCGTTAAACAGAAAGGAAAAAAAAAAAGTAAAGGAAAAAGTCAGCAAGAAAATAATGCAATGAACATCAGCAAGCAAACCCAGTATGGGAACCAGCACCATGCATGGAGTGCCACTGGACCGGAACAGCCAAACTCCAGCCCCTTCCAGCACAGAGGCTGGCAAATAAGAAGTACCATCCCAAAGCCCTCCCTGCCCCACTGTAAGTGACTGGATTATCTGGACAAATACAGGCTATGATGATAGCTATGGAGGTGAAATGCAGTTGGATGCCTGTGGTGCTTTGCTGCTTCACTAACATTGCAGATCTAGGGCTGGTGGTCTGATCATGGGTTCAGAGGATAATGGTATGCAGTGTGGCATCTAGAGGGATCTCCTTCTGAGGGTTGCAGTCACTGTTGATTCCCTATGGTCTTGTTTTGGAAGTCCTATATTGTTTCCATTGTTTTGTTGGGTTGGGTTTACTCTCTTTTGTTTGATTATGTCAAATCCAATGGGAGAGCAGCTGTTTCAAAGATAGCAAGATAGATTATGGTAGCAATTTTGGATTTACTATTGGCTTGTTCTGAAGTTCTTTATTGCATTCATTGTCCTTTTTTTGTTTCTATTCTATTCTGTACTGTTTGATTTTTACTATTTTTACTATTTACTGCAGCTATTTTGAAGACATCAAAAGGCATTATGGTAACTATTGTTGATTTTGTAATGTTTTTAGGCCTATATCTTTTACATTGGCTTATTTTGATTGGTTTTATTCTGCTTTATCCTTTTTAAAATTAATTAATTAATAATAATGCAATGACAAGAATAAGTCAATGCCTTTCAGTAAAAACTCTCAAAATGAATGTCTCAATTCCCCAATCAAAAGACATAGATTACCAAAATGGATCAAGAAACAAAAATCAACAATAGTATACAATAAATACATTTAATCCAAAACAAAATTCGTAGATTAAAAATCAAAGTATGGGGCTGGGGATTTAGCTCAGTGGCATAAGTGCCTACCTGGCAAGCACAAGGTTGTGAGTTCAAGCTCCAGTACCAAAAAAAAAAAAAAAATCAAAGTATGGAAAACAATATTACATGTAATAGGAACTTGGAAAAAAGTAGGAGTAACAATGCTAATTTCAAGCAAAGTAGCTTTCAAGCCAAAACTGAAGAGATAAAGACAGTCATACATATTATTTAAGGAAACAACTCAACAGAGAAAGAGCTGCACCAGACACCAAGAATCCCAACTTTATAAAACAAATACATTGGGCATTAAAAAAGATAAAATCAAACACAATTATAATAATTATAATGAGGGATCTCAATAACCTACTATCACAAATATACAGAGCCACTAGATAAAAAATCAGCAAAGAAATATCAGAGCTGAACCAAACCCTTGAACAAATGAACTTAATAAATATCTACAATGTTGCATCTAACAACAACAAAATACATATTCCTCTCAATAGTTTGTGAGACTTTCTCCAAAGCAGATTACATGCTAATGCATAAAATATACTTAAGCAAATGTAAAACAGTTAAAATTTTCCTGTGCATATTATCATATTGTAGTGCAATGAAACTAAAAACCAATGGTAAAAGCAACCACAAAAATTACATAAACATTATTATTCAAAACATTATATAAAGTAAACACTGTTTTGAATAATCAATGGGCCACATGTGAAATTAAGCAAAAAATCAGATAGTTCCTAGAATCAAATGATAATGTTAATACAACATACTTCCACACTAAATGGGAGAAATACTCCTAAAGTCAGTCCTAACAGGAAAGTCAATAGCTGTGAATGCCCACATCAGAAAAAAATAGAGCAAGTCCAAATAAATAACCTAGTGATGCACCTTAAAATCCTAGAAAAATGAAAACAATCCAAATCCAAAGCTACTACAAGGAAGAAAATTATAAAAATCAAGAGTATAAATTCATGAAATTGAGACTAAAAAATTTAAAAGAATCAATTAACTAAAGAGTTAGTTCTTTGAAACAAGAAAAAAAATAGACAAAACCCTAGCCAATCTTACCACAAAAAAGAATAAAA
This sequence comes from Hydrochoerus hydrochaeris, assembly GCA_004027455.1. NCBI lineage: Eukaryota > Metazoa > Chordata > Mammalia > Rodentia > Hydrochaeridae > Hydrochoerus > Hydrochoerus hydrochaeris. The sequence continues at coordinate 65,522 of PVLA01005794.1, read as the reverse complement.
GAGACCCAATTAATACAATTAGAAATGAACGTGATGAGACCACAATGCGCTCTGCTGAAATCCAGAAGATTATTAGTAACTACTTGGAGAACCTATACTCTAATCAAATGGAGAATTCAGAAGAAATGGATAGATTCCTAGATACATATGAGCTGCCAAAGCTGAACCAAAAAGATACAAAAACCCTAAATAATACAATATTAGGCCATGAGATTTCAGAAGTAATAAGATTGCAATAGATTCACTGTTGAATTCTACAAGAACTTTAGGGAATATCTAATGCCAATACTCTTCAAACTCTTTAATGAAATCCAAATGGAAGGAATGTTCTCAAAGTCATTCCTAGAAACTAGTATAACTCTGATTGCAAAAACAGAAAATGATTCAACCAAAAAATAGAATTAAAGGGCAATCTGTCTACTAAACATGGACACAAAGCAATCTTCAAAAAGATACTGGCAAACAGAATCCAACAAATCATCAAAAAGATCATACATCATCACCAAGTAAGCTTCATCTAAGAGGTGCTGGACACTTCAACATATGCAAATAATTAATGTAACACTGCATAAACAGAAGCAAAGACAAAAATCACATGATAATGTCAATTGATGCAGAAAAAAAGCTTTGACATCCATTCATAATTTTTAAAAACCCTGAATAAAATAAGTATAGATAAGAAGGATCTTATCTCAATTTGCTAAAATTCATCTATGACAAATCAACAGCCAACATCATATGAAATGGGCAAAAATGAAAGATTTCTCTCAAAAATCAAGAATAAGACAAGGATGTACACTTATCACCACTCCTGTTCAACATAGTTCTCAAAAGATTAGCCAAAGCAATGAGGGAAGATAAAGAAATAAAAGGGCTATGTATAGGAAAGGAAGAAGTCGAACCACTATTATTTCCACATGGCATGATCCCACCAAAAGACTTCTAGAATTAATAATCAAATTCATTAGCATAGCAGGATGCAAAGCGAAGCAAACACACAAAAACAAATGCATTTCTGTACACTAATAATAAACCCACCAAGAAAGAAATTAGAGAAACAATACCTTTCACAACAGTGTCAAGAAAAATTAAATACTTAGGAATTAACCTAACAAAGGGAGTGAAAGACTTCTACAGTAAAAACTACAGTACTCTGGAAAAAAAAGATCAAGGGAGACATCAAAATACAGGAAAGTATTCCCTGTTCATGCACAGGCAGAGTGAGTACAGTCAAAATGGTCATACTTCCAAAACTAAATATTTAATGAATTCACAATCAAAACCCCAATAGCATTCCTCACAGAACTACAGAAAGTAATTCTATAATTCATATGGAATCAGAAGAGACCTAGAATAGCAAAAGCAATCTTGGATAAGTACAAGGCAAGAGGCATCACAATCTCAGATTTAAAGTTATATTACAAAGCTATAGTGATTTTCTTAAAGAAAACAACATGTTATTGGCAAAAAACACAAACATATGGATAAATGGAGCAAAATAGAGGATTCAGAAGTAACTCCAGGTAAATTTAGCTACCTGATATTTCACAAAGGGTCCAAAAACTTACACTGGAAGAAAGGAATCCTTTTTAATAAAGTGGTGCTGGGAAAATTCTCAATCCACATGCAGAAAATTGAATCTCAACCCTTGTTTCTTATCATGTACATACTAAACTAAAATCAAAGTGGATCAAATATATAAATATTAAGACACAAACATTTAATCTGTTGGAAGAAAAAAGTAAAACTCTTGAAGACACAGGTGTAGGTAAAGACTTTCTGGACATAACCCCAGTTGCACAAGAAATAACACAAAAATCAACAAATGAAATCATATGAAGTTAAAAAAGCTTCTACACAGCAAAGGAAACAACCAACAGAGTAAAAAAACAAACCTACAGAGTGAGGAAAAATTGCCAGCTATTCTTTGGACAGAGGACTCATATCTAAAATATATAAAGAGCTCAAAGACAGCAGACCCCCAAAATAAAAGACTCCACCAAAAACTGAGCAACTGAAATAAGCAGACACTTCACAGAAGAAGAAAGATAAATGGTCAATAAATATAGGAGAAAAAATGTTGAGTATCTCGGGCCATTAGTGAGATTACATCTCACTACCTGAGACTGCATCTTACTCCAGGAAGAATGGCCATCATTAAAAAATCAAATAACCACAAACACTGGTGAGGCTTCAGGGGAAAAGGAAAGGAATGCTTCCGCATTGTTGGTAGGAATGTAAACTACTACAGCCATGAGGAAAGTCTAAATGGAGATTCCTTAAAACACTAAAATGAGAAATTCCAATTGACTCAGCTCTTTCCCTTCTAGACATCTTCCCAAAAGAATTAAAGTAATCATATTACAGTGATACTTGCATACCCCATATTTATAACAGCATAATTTATAATAGCTAAATCTTAATAATTAATTTCTATTTCATAATAGCTAAGCAGCCTATTTGTCCATCAACAGATGACTGGATAAGGCAAATGTGGTATTCATACACAATGAACTACTACTCTGCCATACAGAGGGATAACCTGATAGTCGGACCCACCCCTACATGTCCACCACCATCAGACGTCCTCCTGTCAGAAGCCAGTGCAGGCAGAGAGAAACAACCAGATACACCCTGTGCACCCACAGGCTGCCAGCAAAGACACTTGCTTCCTGTGGGCAGTCAGCACACACCAGGAGAATCAGACAAACATACCCCTGTGCAACTGCTGCCATCAGGGGAGTCCTGGTGTAGACACATGGGCTGAGAGAAGAGGTAGTCCCATCACCACACAACCATGGCCCCTGGGAAAAAATCAGTATAGCTACACGGCTCTAGAGAAGCCTGCGTCATGCCCTACTGCCTCTCTAGGAACATGGGTTCAGAGAAATCTGGGTGCCCGGCCCATTCCCCTACACTATGGAGCGCAGCAAACATGGGAAGCACCTGGGTTCTCACACCCGACTTGGGAGAAACCTAGGAGAATGTTAAGACAAAGGAGAAAAGGCAATCTCAGACCTCCAGCCCATACAGAACAAGTCTGGGAGATATAGTCATGGAAGAAAATAGAAGTCACACATCTGAAATATCTGAGAGGACAGCATCTGAAGTAAACAACTTCATGAGGTTGTAAAAGTAATCAGATCAGAAATGTCTCAGGTAAAAGAAGAAATCACAAACATAGTGAAAGAATTGCTAAGCACATATAAAGAAGACATAGATAAAATAGAGGAGCATAGGAGCAGAAACCTTGAATGAACAATATAGGAAGGAATTAAAATGCATGAAACAGATTCAAAAAGATTTAGGAAATTAAAAACTCCATCAAAAGTTGGCAAAACCACTTGAAAGAGACTGAAGATAGACTTTCAGACCTTGAAGACACTATTGCAGCAATTGTGAAAGGAAAGATCTCTTAAAAATAACAAGGAACCAGGAAACAATTAACAAATGCAAGACAATGCAAAAAATAATTTAAGAATGATAGGTGTCAGTAAAAAAGTGAGGGCCAACACAAATGACATAAAAAGACTATTTACAGAAGAAATAGCAGAAAACTTCTCAAGTATGGGAAAAGGACCTGGCATACAGATATGTAAGGCATATAGAATTCTAACTAACCATAATCAAAATAAATCTACACTCAGGCATACAGGCCTATACTAATCAAGATCCCCAGAAATTCAGCACAAGAACAGAATATTAAAGGCTGTTATAAAAAAGAAACAGATCACCTATGAAGGAAAATCCACCAGAATCACAGCAGACTTCTCAACATAAGCCATGAAGTCAAGAAAAGCTTGGAGCTAAATGTTTCAAATCTTGAAAGAAAACAACTTCCAACCTAGACTGATATACCCTACAAAAACTATCTTTCAAAATTGATGAAAAAATAAAATATTTCCATGCTAAAGAAAAACTGGAGGAATTTATGACCACAAAACCAATCCTACTAAGAGCACTGAAGGATATTCTAGAGAGAGATAAAGATGGTCCCAGGAATAGCAGCAGGAGGGGATCACCAAATAGGGCAGGCAACTGAATGAAAGGGAAAAGTGGGGGGCCAACAGCAGTAGGATAGAATGGCAGAGATGAGCCAATGCATGCTACTTGTAATCAATAATGTAGATGGCCTCAATTCACCAATAAAAAGAGACACTAGGAGACTAGATTGAAAAACAAGATCCATCAGTATGCTGTATAGAAGAAACACATTAATTCAAAAAGAAATTCATAGAATGAAAGTCAAAGGAGAGAAAACAATGTTCCATGCAACAGAAAACCAGAAAAAAGCAGGAGTAGCTTGTCCATCAACCACAGAATGGGTAAGAAAGATACGGTATTTTCATACAATGGAAAGTTACTCAGCTATAAATAAAGATAATCTTGAGCCTCTTGTAGGTAAATGGTTGCAACTTGAGATCATGCTCATGGGTGAAATGGTTCAGACTCATATGGATGAATACTGTGTTATCTCCTAGCATAAAAAACTGGAGGCATTAGTGGATCCAAAATGAACAACAGATATTATGAAAGCAATACGGTAGGAAATCATTGTTAATTTCCTATTATCTTGTTTTGAATTCCTGTATTGTTTTCATAGTTTTGTTAGGATTGGTTTTATTCTGTTTTGTTTTGTTTGATTTTATTATGTCTGATGGTATGGACAGCTATTTTGAAGAAAACAAGAGACATTATGGTAGCCATTATTGATTTCCTTGGTTTTATTCTCTTTAAAATTAAAAATAAATAAATAAGAGTAAACTTATTTGTAGGAAAATGAATGAACTTTGAAAACATAATGTTAAGCAAAACAAGTCATGCATGAAAGCTTAAATATCACATGGTTTCTGTTATATGAGAAACTCAAAATATAAAGAGTAAAGTAAAAATATATAATAGGAAATAATAAAATAGGGTTTTCAAATATGCAAAGGAGACCAAGAAATGAAGGAAGTTAAGAGGAAGGGGCAAGAAAGGGAATAAAAAAAGAATTAAGATATTTTATATACATGTACCACTCCCCACAAAGAATGTGATCACTACTAACTACAAGCATGCACAAATAAACAGGTGATTGTCACAATTACACGGAGGAAAAAAAAGAGGAGGAGGAGGAAGAAGTCACCTTCATTGCTCTTCCTTCCCCAAATCCGGACACTTCTATTGCTCCAGATCCGCTGCTTGGGGCACTCCTGCTTCCTGGCTGTAACATCTAACATATGTAGTATATGGGGGAGGAGGAGAGCATAAGAGACCACCAGGTTTGTGTAAAGACAACATGGAGTGGAATTTATTGTGCCTGGGTACAGGCAGACAGAGAGCATGATCAGATTGTCTGCAGAGAATAAAGAGAAGTGTGTTCCTTTTTATAACAATGAAGAGCAGTATAAGATAAATGGCATATTACTAAGTTTTCATTATATCATTGAACAGAATGTTTTGTACTGTGAGTGTCTGAGTATCTGTCCACCTTTGATCCTTTGATTTTGTAACTTGAACAACTATTTCCAAGAGGACAATATGTAATTCATCTACTAGTAATTTCTTAGTGTTAATATTTTTCTTCAAAACTATGTATTTTTTCTGTTTTGTCTTGTTTCTTTTTCTCTTTTTTTCTTTAAATAAAAAATTTTAAAAAGAATGAAGAGAAGGCAGGGGACGTTAAGCAGAAAGATCCCAGTAAACATCTGTTGGTTACAGTTCTCTGGTAATCTTGCATCTCAGTGGGCAGAGTTCTTGAAGTGTCCAGTGTAAATTCTCAGGTGTCTCCAGATGTCCCAGAATCTGCAAAATCCTTCATCCTGTTTTATCTCCTTCCTGTGCTTGCTGATGACAACCTCAGTACTGAGCTGAGTTCCCTGAAGAGACTAGTGCTTCTGCTGGCAAACAGGCTGACAGCTAGGAGAATCAGGTCCAGATGGAGCCTTACACTGGTCTTTTTCTCATAACTTCCACTACTCACCCTGCCACCCACTTCAAACTTAGGGATGTGACACAGAGTGGCATTGACCCAAGTACTCCCAAGGCCAACCCAGCTACCCCACAGAGCTCCTCATAGTCCCAACCAAAGTGCAACTTTATATGGATTCATGGTGAAAGTTCAGCACATAGCCTCTCTTGCTCTCTTCAGCTGCAGTTCATGGCCATTGTGGAGGGAGGACAGGAAAGTGACAACCCACTCCAGTCCCAGGGAGGAAGCAGGAAGAGAGGAATTATCTGTAGTCAGGGAGTTGACAAGTATCTTCCACATCCACCAGGGCCTTTTCCCTTGATGCTTCACTGTGATCATGAGAAATAAGCACTGTCACCCACTTCCAAAAGAGAAATCCAACATTCAGGACACTGGGCTTTTCTTCAGGGTCATGAGTCCTCTCTTAAGATACCTTTCTCAGCTAGCCTGGAAGGACAGTGCAAGAATTTATACTCTTCTTTCCAGTTGATCCGAGAGTGATGACCACATGACAAGCAGAGCCAATCAGTGTCTCCTTCCAATGATGCATGGAATGCGTGAGTCAAGCTCACCATAGAATTTTGGAATATGTATAATTTCTCTATTGGATCAATATTAGCTATACCTGCAATCCTACAGGTTGATTGTAGTTTGACCCACATTGCGTCTGCATTTTTCTGTATAAACTATCACTAACAAAGAGCCTCAGAAGCCACCCTTCCTGGAAATTGAGGAAATATTCTTATTATTATTTCCAAAAAAACTCTCCTAACTGCCTCCATTGGCTCATGAGTTCATTCCTCAATATTTCGAGACCGTGAATGCAACATATTTGACATCTATCATATTGGGAGTTATTTTCCCCCATGACAAGAGGAAAGGCAAACCATGTTATGAGGGGAGGGCATGTTTTCATGCCTCTAGGAAGTCAAGTGAGGAGGAATGCAGTTCTTAGGGGAATGGAGGGAAGTCAAGAGATATGTAGAAATGCATGTAAGTGATGGTAGGCCCAGCAGGAAGGTTGAGGACCTTAGAGGGAAATGTGGATGGTGGGACAATCCATGTCTGTGTGGGCTAGGAAAGCTGGAGAAGCAAAAGTATTGAATATTCAGGTTTAAAGTGTTTCTAATATTGGAACTAAACCAAACTTTTGAACAAATGGACTTAGTAGATGTCTATACAGTGTTGCACCCCACAACATCAGAATATATATTCTTCTCAGCTGCACATGGGACATTCTCCAAAATAGACCATATACTGGCTCATAGAACATGCTTAAGTAAATGCACAGGAATTGAAATTATCCCACACATACTATCAGACCACAGAGCATTGAAATTGGAAACCCATGGCAAAAGAAATCACAAGAACTTCATAAACACATAGAAATTAAATAGCACCCTACCAAACAACCAATGGGTCACAGATGAAATTAAAGAGGAAATTACACATTTTTTACAGTTGAATGCTGATGAAAATGCAACATACTTTAACTTATGGGACATACCAAAAGCAGTCCTAAGAAGAAAATTTCTAGCAGTAAATACCTATATAAGAAAAACAGAGCAAATGCATATAAACAACTTAAAGGTAAACCTCAAATCTCTAGAAAAAGAAGAGCAGGCTAAGCCAAAAGTTCATATGAGGGAGGAAATTATAAAGATCAGGGCAGAAATTAATATATTGGAGACTAAAAAAATACAAAGAATTCATGAATTGAAGAGTTAGTTTTTTGAAAAATTAAATAAAATTGACAAACTCTTAGCCAACCTTATCAAAAAAAAAGGAAAGAAAAGACTCAAATCCATGTAATTAGGAATGAAAAGGGTGAAATCACAACAGACCCTGCAGAAATCCAGAAGGTCATCTATGCCTATCTTGAAAATTTGTATTGTAACAAGATGGAAAATACAGAAGAAATGGACAGGTTCCTAGATACATAAGAATTATCAAAACTGAATCAAGAAGATGTAATCATCCTAAGTAAACCAATATCAATCTATAAAACAGAAGATGCAATCAAAAACCTATCAACAAAGAAAAGCCCAGGCCCTGATGGATTCACTGCTAAATTCTACAAGAAATTTAGAGATCTAACATCACTACTTCTCAAACACTTTAATAAAATTGAAAGGGAAGCAATACTTCCAAATTCATTCCAGGGAGCAAGCATTACCCTGATACCAAAACCAGAGAAGAACTCAGCTAAAAAGAGCATTACAGGCCTAACTCCCTCATGAGCATTGATGCAAAAATCCTCAGTAAGATACTGTAGAAAATCGTACACCACGATCATTGTACACCAAGAAGATTGTACACCATGATCAAGGAGGATTCATCTCAGACATGCAGGGATGGTTCAATATATGTAAATCCATAAATGTAATACACCATATTAACAAAGCCAAGGTCAAAAATCATATGATCATCTCAATAGATGCAGAAAAATCTTTTGACAAAGTCCAGCACTCATTCACAATAAAAATCCTACAGAAAATTGGAATAGATGGTCTGCATCTCAATCAGATAAAAGCTATCTATGACAAAATAATAGCCACCCTCATACTAAATGAACAAAAGCTGACAACTTTCTAAAATCAGGAACAAAACAAGAATATCCATTGTCACCATTCCTATGTAATATAGTTCTGGAAACTATATTAGCCAGTGCAATTAGACAAGAGAAAGAAATCAAATGAATAAAGATAAGAAAGGAAGAAGTTAAACTATCATTGTTTGCAGATGACATGATACTTTAGATAGAAGACCCCAAAACACCACTAAAAAACTGATAGATTTAATAAGCAAATTCATTAGCATAGCTGAATTCAAAGTCAACACTGAAAAATCAACTCACTGACTGAGAAATCAGGGAAACAACACCTTTCACAATAGCATTCAAAAAAATGAAATACCTAGGAATCAATTTAATGAAGGATGTGAAAGACCTCTACATTGAAAACCATACTACTCTGAAAAATGCGACTGAAGAAGAAATTAGAAAATGGAAGCATATTCTATGCTCTTGGGTAGGAAGAACCAATATAGTGAAAATGGCCAAAACTGTTATACAGATTCAGTGCAATCTCAATCAAAATTCCAATATCTCACAAAACTAGAGAAAACAGTCCTAAAATTCATCTAGAACTGGAAGAGACTTAGAATAGCAAAGGCAATCCTGGGCAACAAATACAAGACAAGGGGTATCACAATCCCTAATTTGAAATTATACTATAATGCTACTGTGATAAAAACAGCATGGTACTGGCAAAAAAAAAAAAAAAAAAAAAGACCCAAAGATGAATGAAACAGATTAGAAGATGCAGAAACAACTCCAGATACACTAAGCCACCTTATCTTTGACAAAGGTGCTAAACACTTTTACTGGAGAAAAGACAGCCTCTTTAATAAATGAGGCTGGAAAAACTGGCTCTGCACATGCTGAAGATTAAAGTTGGACTCATATCTTTCACTGTGCACTAAACTAAATTCAGAATAGAACAAAGATCTAAATATCAAACAAAACAACAAATCTGTGGAAGATAGAGTAGGCAAAACTGTTGAAGACATTGGTGTAGGCAAAGACTTTATGAACAAAACCCCAACTGTGCAGGAACTATCACAAGGAATCAACAACTGGGATCTCATCTTATTAAAAAGTTTTCACACAGCAAGAGAAACCATCAACAGAATGAAGAAACAACCCACAATGTAGGAGAAAATGTCTGACAGCTATTCCTCAGACAAATAGTTGCTATCCAGAACATATAAAGAAATTTTTTAAAAAATCAGTCCTCCCAAATTTAAAGAAGTCAAGGGAAGTAAAGTCAGATCTGAGAGGTAAGTATGAGAGCAAAGCCTGCCCCAAGAAGTTTGCAGAAACCTCTGGGAAGGCACTGCAGGCAGGTGTGGGTTACCTTCCTTTCTTTAAATATTGCAGCAAAGGTTGACAGCCCCAAGCAGGTTCAAATGAATTGAATTGAAATTGTGACTGGTTTGGGGACCTCTGGAGACTGGCCTGCACACGTTTGGAGTGACTGTCTTTCACAACACATGAGAGAGAAAAAGGAATGTCAAAAATGCTTAGCAAAGAGAATTTCTTATGGTTGTGAGAGGATGGAAGAAGCTAGAAGCTTCTGACAACACAGAGCACTGACAAGGGTTTCCTTAGGAAGGCTGGGAGAACAACAGAAGAAATAAAATCTTTACATGCCTGAACAGGGGGGGATCTCAGGGAACATCTGGTCCTCAGATGGCAGGTAGAGTACAACCTGAGTGCCAACTCTGATCAACTGGTAGTGTCTGCCTGGAGCACTGCCGTAGGAAGAATTCTGAGGTTCTGTCTGGCTTCAGCAAGAGTTAAATGATCAATTAATAATGTCTACCATGGGTGCAGGAAAAGGAATGATAGCATGTGTGCTATAGAATTCCCATCTCTGACTTTTCTTTTTATAGATGGAAAAAGACGGAACTTTCCCTTAAGTCACATAGTGGCTACAGTCAGGTTTAATATCAAACTCTAGGCTCTGCTTTGCACTATGATAGTTCCCTATACACAAGGCAAGGAAGTAGGAAGGTTAATGCCATGGTAAACTCTCTGGTGAAGCAAGGCAGTGCAGAAGCACAGACTGTGCCAGAGGAAGGTAGAAGGGGAGGCAGAAGTAGGTTTATTTTAGTAACAGGTTTTGGCCAGATAATTTTGTTCACTTGGATGACATACAGCTTCCAGGTGTATCTGAAGGACTGTCATGTAATTTAACACACCAGTGCAGGACCCACGTTCAAAGAGTGGGGAAAATCTCATAACAGGAAAAAGGCTGGTTTCCCAATAGTTCAGGCTAATGTCTTGATGATCTTATTCATTCACTCTACAAATATTTTTCAACACCTATGAGGAAATCAGTGAACTAGAAGTTGGAGCCCCAGTTCTTGAGGTATTTGCATGAAAAAGAAGGCCCAGGCAGGCAAAGAACAGTTAATTATGCAATTATTCAGTGATAAATGGAGATAAATGCCATGAAAGGGGACAGGGAGCTCTGGAAGCAAACAACCAGGATCTGATGTCATCCAGAAGAGGAGGGAAGCTTTCTAAGGAAATGACATTTGAAACCGAGACTGGGAGGATTAGAAGAGGAGGTAGTGCTGGATTAGGGGCTGAGAGAAGAAGCAAGAGGGAGAGGGACAGGGAGACAGAGGGCAGAGGGCAGAACTTGCTGGAAGCCCTAAAGAGGAGAGAAAGAGACACAATGAGGAACTGAAAGGCCAAAAAGCCAGACGGCCTGGAATAGGAAATAGGATTTTTTTTTTCCATGTTGTTATAAGGGGAAAGAAGAATCAACAAAGGACAAGCTGTGACAAGGAGCTCAGTGAGAGCAGTAATCTCACACCACAGCCTTCCCTATTTCACAGGGGTCTTTAGAGACACCCCCTCTAGACTGGCTGCTCCCATGCCCACCTGAGCAGATAAGAGCCCAGGTTAGCCGTCAGCCCTTATCAGACCCGCAGTCCACATACATCTGTGCTATACATAATCATCCTGTCCTGACCTCCCTCATCGCAGCCTTCAACAAGTAGGCTGGACCAGTACCCACAGGAACCAACTAGACATCCTGTTAAAGTGCAGTTTCTGTTAGGGCCTGAAATTTTGTGTTTCTAACATACTCCTGTGGCTGCTGCTGCTGGTGGTGGTGGTGGTGGTGGTGTCTGGACCACATTTTGAGTAGCAAAGAATGAGCAGACAAGTTGTAAAGGAATGGGCATTAGCATCCCAGGGTAAACTGAGAAGAAGCAAGTGCCTGGAAATCATTTTGTTTCATTAAATGCAATCCCATTGGATTCTTTCCCACAATGTGCTGGCTTTCCACGCTGGAGACAGGAAAAACACAGCACATGCTTTGTCAACAAAGACAAGGTGCACCCAGGCTGGTGGGACAGAGGGCACCCAGGGTCACCATCAGCCCCCTCCAAAGGGAGAGCTAACAGCCAGGGCACCCAGCAGGGATGACCAGTGCCAATTAGGAAATCAGGGCAGACTCCATGGGAGAGCTGACATTTGTTGGATGAACACGCTACTGGTATTTTAAAGCAAAAGTCCTCAGTAGACCATGCTTAGCCTCTTATTCCAAAATGCCAATCAAAGAGATGAACAGTGATAAAAGACATGAGAGGACCTACAAGCAGCATGGCCAAGCTGGGAACGACACAGAACTTCAACATCATCTTGGAGGTGCTGATAGGAACTCTAGGGTTTTACAGAAAAAAGAAGAAAAGGCAAGGGTTGGCATTTTGGAAATAACTGAGGGGTGTGCACAGTAGGCAGAGTAGGTAATACAGGCCAATCTGTGGTCTAGGGAATCCTGGTTTAGGGCTGGTCCTGCCATGCTCTGGAGAAGTCTTCATGGCTTAAGGGCACAATCCATTTCCCGCCAGAGGCTGGCTCCTGCTTGGAGGACATCCTCACTGCAGGGTGGTCTGCTTTTCCTGAATACAGGTTAAGACAATGACAGGAAATTTTCTAGGCATCTCTCCAGGGGTCTGCTACAGGATGATGTAGACATTGGCAATGGACTGTCTGCAAGTCTTGTCTCAGTCTTGAAGGAAGAAGAGTGTGGGGCTAATAAACATCATGTTATCAGTTTTTAGACAGATATTCCTTAAGTGATTAGCATGCCTATCTTCAGAGCTAACCAGGATTCTTAAGTAGAATAAACAAAGTAAAAAGGAGACAGGAAAAAATATAGTGTTAAAGGTATATTTTAAGAAATGCTACAGCTTCAGAATACAACAGTTACTCAAGCCTTTCTCTATTCCAGAAAACTCATTCAAAATATTCCTAAGGGCCAGGTGTGGTGGCACACACCAGTAATCTCAGCACTTAGGAGGCCAAGGCAGGGGAATCACTGTAAATCTAAAACCAGCCTGAGTTACATAGTCAGTTCAAGACCAACCTGAACTATAGATGGAGACCCTGTCTTTTAAAAGAATTTCCTAAGGGCCTTAAAAATACAGTAACACTGTAAATTGTGCTCTGGGTCATGCTATAAATTGCTTTTCCTGCCATAGACTTCCATCCTCAAAAAAGCAGCAGTAAGCCAGATGTGGTGGCACATGGCTATAATCCCAGCACTCAGGAGGCTGAGGCAGGAGGACTGTTGTGAGGGCAAGACCAGCCTGGGCTACAAAGTGAGCTCAAGGCCAGCCTGATCTGCAAAGCAAGACCCTGTCTCAAAAAACTTAAAAAAAAAAAAAAAGAAAAGCAACAATATAGTGAACATTATATCTCAACTTCAAACTCATGAAAATGGTTTGCATTCTAGCATAGCCATACAAATGGGTTACTCAACAGACAGTAGGAATATGCAGCCTAGATCACTCATTTTAGAGACACCCTAAAGACCACATAAACATACTCAGCTCCAGGGCAGAATGTGCAGCTCTCTTAAGAACCGACACTTTTTTCTGAGTGTGTATTTTTAAAACTTCCAATAAATCTCTTTATGCCTCTACTGAGGCATCTTAAAAGTTCTTTTTCTGTGATGTAAGTCAGCAAACGGATCATCTACCCCACAGGTGGGTGAGTTTAAATCCCAGCTTCTCTTTGGGGAATCTCCTCAGGTTCCAACCACTGACACACTGACCCAAAGTTTTAAGGTAATAAAGGAGTTAAATACAGAATGAAGGCCGAGATCCCGGGCTCTCTCCTGCTTCCAGCTACCCTTTGGCATCATCAGGCCCAGCCTCTCAGTCCCTATGATAAACAGGATTTCAACACATGGAAAGTGGGGAAAGTAAGCGGTCAAAATATTCCTTAACCAGTGAATATGTAGCTATATCAAATTTTTTAAAATAAGAGAATAAATACAAAAAGCTGAAATGAGAATTGGGATGAAGATCCTGAGGCACATGGAACTGGTTTAAGGAAAGAGAGGACCAGAAAATTTGTACAACATGCAATAATCCCATTTCCTGAATGCCAGGCTAACAGAGGAAAAGCCAGAAACCCCAGATTTCACCAAAAAAACTAAAGGCGAGTCAGAGCCTAAGCCTCACTAGCTCCCAGTTCTGCGGGTGCCTCATGCAGCTTGGCAAGGCAGGAGGCCCAGGCAGGATCAATACACGACAGCTTTCTGGTGTCTGGGCTTGTGCTGTCAACAGCAGAAGGTCAGGACAACAATGCTTGAGGGCAAACATCAAACACCACCTGCGGGGACCAACGCTGAGGGGGAGGCTGCTGGAGAGAAAAGCTTTTAGAAACAGAAAAGGCATCTCCTCCAAAAAGAACCCAGTGAAAGAGATGGGGAAGATAAACCCCAGACTCTTAAAAAGAAAATTACTGAAAGTTGTGTCTACAATCTCCAAACTGATGGCAAGAGATGGATTGTCCCAGAGCGGGGAAATTTAGAAAGTATTTTAAGGGGCTGCAAGTAATAAAAAAAGCTAATACTGAAAACTGGAAGCTCCCTTCTTTCTGGCAGCCCACAAGATCCCCACCTCTCTCCTGAATGCATTAGGCTACATCTGAATGCATCAGGCTGCAGACTCCAATATCAACCCGGTTCCAACAGAGGGACCCAGCAGGATTTAGTCCACTCTCCAGGCCACCACAGCCTGCCACGAGTGCCAGTTCTGCTCTATCTGTGGCCCCTGTCAAGAACCTCAGTTTTGCCCCAGAATAGAATCTCAGTCTTATGTGCATGATAACCTGCCTAGATCTTTCCATTCTGAGACCCCTGAGCTCTCCTTCCTTCTGGGGGTCTACACTCCAAACTATGGGAACCATTTCAACAGTTATTCCTGCAGATGGATGAACTAAGCTTGAGCTAGCTGAGCCAGTCCCATCTCAAGTCAGGATGCTGAAGAGGCCAAGGATTTTCCTAAGGACAAGAAATGGACCAGACTTAGAGCAAGAGCCCTAGAAATGTAGTCTGCTTTGACTTTCCTTCCTTCCCACATCCTCGCGTGTTTCTGTACATTCATTTTTGAAATATTTGCAGTACTTCCTCAAACAAATCTTAGGTAAAGATGTAGAGGCAGATTGTCCATACATAGCTCCTGGCTGGTGACAATGCCAGCTCCATGGCCATCCTGCCATGAGGCCCCAGGGCATGGCCACAGGAAGGTGAGGAGGGAGGGGATAGTCAGCTGCACTGAGTTCTGAGCGGGGGAGTTCCTGCACGCATTCTCACGTAGCCTCTTTTCTATGCACCCTGGATGAGTTGGATGCCAGCGGTCTTCTTGAGCAATCCCAGCAGCAGCAGATCCTGCCCCCAGGCCACCCTCCAAATCTAAGTAGAGTATCAGTCCTCAGAACCAGCTCACAGATAGCACATTGTCTCCTTGCAGATCTCAGCATGGAGTAGGGTCCCCCTGCTGTCCACAACCACAGCCATTTCTAGCAGCTCAGATTGTATCTCTGACAGTTTCTATCCCAGAAAGACAGACCATGGCCTGTAGTCTCACACAGGCAGCTGCTAGCCTGGTTTGTGCTGTGATTGCCAAAATGTTAGATGTGGAAAGAGAAAGGCTGCAGGGAACCCTGAAGTGAGAACCCGAGTAAGCCCATAGTTCATAATACACAAACCTAAATATAAATATAGATGTCAACAGAGAAGAATGTGAAGACACAAACATACACAAACATATGTGTACTGTATTGTATATAAAAACACAATCATCCATCTCCTATTTCTCCCATGAAGAAGGCCTAGAAGCACAGAGTCCCCACTATGCCCAGCACACCGAACACCTACATCCTGATTTTAAATAACATCCTCCATGATGCTACTTTGCAGCACAGGCTGCTCCAAGGACTTCAGCAGAGAAATACAAGCCGGAACATCTTGCCTGTACTCAGGCTGTACCTTCTTCTTGGCTCCCCTCCTGCTAGTCCTTCTCATGAGGAAGCACCATGGGCAAGGATGCCCTCTTTGTATATCCCACTGACCTGGATGCAAAAGCCTGCTCAGTCTGGCGTTACTGACTTAACTTCTTGGAGGTTCAGTTTCTACCTCTATAAAATGGGGATGCCCTTGGGTGTTGTGAGGTCTCAGAAAGGTGATTCACGTAGCTTCATCGGGTCCCCACTCATCCCGCAAACACTTCATGCTGATGCATCCACCTGCTCCGTTAGAACAAAGCCAGCCTCATCTGTCTCTTCCCACTCCCTAACACCGTTTACCATGCCTGCCTCTCCAAGAGCCATGAGTGGGTGTTTCTTACCTCATCCAATTAAATTGCTGGCTGATAGTTACCCACTTGCCAGAATGCACTGACTGCACAACTACATCAAAGGACTGGGCTTTTCCTACCCATTGCCCTGACTAACACTGTCCCTCCTGGCATCTGCCCCAAGCTCCTGAGTAGAAGCCTGTGCAAAGAAAAGACTAAGGTTTCTTACTCTACTGTTGGCTGCTCCATCTGTCTTTTTCTCTGGGACACTTCTCTTTTTCTGTGTTTTGTCTCATCTCATCTCTGCCTCTGTCCCTGATCACAATCAGTATCCGGGTTGCCTTATATATCACCATTTCTTACTATCTTTGCTGATTGTTTCTTCTGGCATCTTTCCCTCCCATAAAAAAGCCCCTTAGCCACTCCTTTGTGGTTCTCATTGTCACGCTCAAGGGCAGAAGTACTGAAAAGCATCCCTACACTTTCACACATTCACTGTCACCTCTTTGTAATTCTCCCGGTACTGTATTATCTTTGCTTACCTACCCTTTGGGGATAGAAGGTAAATGGTTTTCTTTAGCTCTTCTATCTATGACTTCTGTTCTTCCCTTCCAGCCCCTTCCCCAAGTCCTAGAACTTTCAGAAAGACAACACCTGGAGATCAAGGGTCAGGAGAGAAGCTTCTCCCATAAAAGCTCAAGATAGGATCACTGGAAGCAGCCTCAGACGCCCCTTCCATGAAGTGTGGAACCTGCAAGGAGAAGAAAGATACACCTGCACTGGCTGCTCAGACAGGGACCGCTGCATAGGAGAAACACACAATTAGCCTCCAAAGGCCAAAAGAAAAGTTCACACATCATCTGTTGGGGACATGTGTACACCATGAGATCTCTACTAGAGAGCATTACAAGTCCAGCACATGCAGGGCACATCCAGGTACTTCAAATGTTGGGGGACATAGTGTTTGGGGTGCAGATGTAAATGGGGGGATGGGGTCTATGCATAGTAATCAGCCTTTGTTCTGATGAGATCAACTCTGCTGCCACCTGTGACTTATAGTCCTATCTCCGTGACATCAAGCTTCCACCCATGGAGTGTGCCCAGAAGCAACATGTGCCACCTCTGAACAAGGGCTTCCAGGGCTGTCACATGTTCCACCTTTGTTCTTTTCCTTCCACCTCAAGAACCATGTCAGAAGCAGCCACTTTGCCCAGCTGCCAGAGTGGAAAAGACATCAAGAGCAGAGGCACCTGCCCTGCTGATGAAACATAGGTAGATGAGAGGGAAGACATGTTGCCCAAATCCCGGGGATCTGTGGAATGTAGAAGCTGTTCATTACTGCAGCACAAGCTAGTGAGAGCTGACTGCGGCAGCTCCTGTCAGCCCAGGCCCCTAAGCACTACTTGTATGTTGGTGGCTCTTCTGTGTATGTGCCTGCTAGATCCCTTCTCTCAGCTCCACACCCACCTGTCCAACTGCCTATTCCACTCCTCACTGGCGCATCTAGCAGGCATATCACAGGTAACATCCAGCACTGAACCCTAGGTTTTACTTCAGACACCCTAGGAAGTCTGCTCCAGAGGATCTGTCAGATTTACCTCCAGAACCCAAAGTACAAGCCCCATTACTCTTATCTCTCCTACTGCAATAGATTCCTAATGGACCTCAGAACCTCTAATTACTGCTACCAAGTTGGGGCTCTTTCTTTCTACACGGTGAATTTTATCATCACCTTGTTTAAAGGCTTTCTGTGGCAAACAGAATGAAAAAACAAATGATTATCAAGGTCAACACATGATCTACTCAACAGATGTCTCATGATAATGATGATGATGATGATCATGACTGTGATAGTTAATTTTATGTATCTGATTGACTGAGCCATAGGGTGCCCAGATATTTGGTTAAACATCATTTTTTGGTGTATCTGTGAGGATGTTTCTTGGTGAAATTAACATTAGAATCAATAGATCCAGGAAAGCAGATTGGGTGGGTCTCATCTAATCACTGAAGATCTTAGTAGAACAAAAGGCTGAGTAGGGGAGAATTTGCTCTCTCTTCCTAGCTGTCTTCCAGATGAAATATATCTATTCTCTCCTGCTTTCAGACTTAGACTGAAACTCTACCATCAGCTTTCTTGTCTCCAGTTTATTGGCTACACACCTTGGGACTTCCCAGTCTTCATCACCATGTGAGCCAATCCTTCATATTATACATACAGTAAAACTTTAGATTGTGAGTAACTTGTGGGAGTGTTCTGCAAGATGTGCACACATTTGTAATAAATTTTAACTTGATTTTTAAAAAACTGATATCTTGCAATACAAGTATTATGGGATGCTGAATGTCACATGACCACAACTGAACCACTGATCACACTCACCCCTCTCTTGAATTGTGGGTGACCATCTCCCAAAAGCAAGAGATTATGGAAGAGATCTTGTCTGTAGAAGAGAAGGAGAAAAAAGTGAAGAAATCCTTCAGTTCAAATGAGATTACGAAGATTTGGGAAATAGTGCAAACTTTGTAGAAAAGCATCACCAGAATAAGGCTATTAGCAATGTGAGTGATGAATCTGTTTAATGACAATGCAATGTCACATTCCCATGAAATCTTGAAAGGAAAGCAAAAGAAAGTGCCATTGGGTAGGTTCCTTGTTAAAGTTGCACAGAAAGAGAAAGATTACAATGAGCCAGTAGACAGCAGTGATTCTATTAGTGATAGTGAAGACTACACAATAACCCTTCTCTCTCTTATCTTCCTCACACCAGTTAGGAAAGTTTTCAAAGGTATGTACAGGCTAATCTATTTATTTTTCTCTATATTTTATGTTTTATTTATTATATTGTATTGTATTATAGTATTGTAATCACTTTATATTAATATTTTTGGTTGCAGAATGAATCATCTGAGATTCCATTTTATGGTGAAATTCATTTTGATATATGAGTGCTTTGAATTACCACCACATTTCCAGAATGAAGTACACTTCCAAACCAAGGTTTTACTGCATTCTGTTTCTCTGGAGAATCTAGACTAACACAATGATATGATGATTATGATGATGGTGAGAATGAGGAAGAGGAAGCAAAAGAGGAGTGAATACGAGTTTTCAAGATTATTGGAGATGCTTCCTGAATAGAACCCCAAGCTCAGATCTGACACTAAAATACTTGTACCATGACTAGCCCAAGACTTAGGCTGCCTAGTTCACTACATATTCCTCAGAGTTGGTCAAGAGAGGGACCCATGTATACAAGCCAAAGTGCCATAGTCACTGTCTTTTGCTTCCTCTTCCTGCCCAGCTCCTCCCCCTCCTGATCCCCTCCCCTTCGTTACTTCATTTCCCAGAGCATAGCTGGTCTCTGAAGTGGCATCCAAGTCACTTGATGAAGTTTTAAGAATCAAGGTATTTCTGAGTCATTATGTTACTAGTACCATATCCAGAGGTCCTGGGAGTTGAAACCAAGGACCAATGGTCCAAGACTTACCTTAGATGGGGAACCTGGGATTATGGTTAATGGAAGAGGGTACTATGGATTGAATATTTCCCCTCTAAAATTCAGATGTTGAAAAGTAATCACCCATGTAACAATATTAAGAGGGAGGACCTTTGGGAGGTGATTAGGTTATGATATTGGAGCTCTCATGAATGAGATTGCATGCTCCTAAAAAGGATTTGATAGAAGAGTTTATTCCTCTTGAATTTTTGTCTTCCTCAACATGAGGACACAGTGATCCTCTCCTTTGGATGATGAAGCCTTCAGGGCACCATGTTGAAAGCAATAACAACCTTCATAGACAACAAAACCTATAGATAGGAACTTTGGTTCCTATAGATAGTCATTTGATTGCATTCAGAGAGTACTGCCCCTGTATTAAATATTATACTGCATATCATGAGAGAACACACAGGAAAACAGCCATCCATTCATTTAGATGATAGAGACCGAACCCAGCTGCAGCATGCTTCTGTCATGAGGATGGAGATAGCAGTGGCTACAGGGAACTCCTAACATGACCAGGGCTTCACAGTCTACACGGAGGCATTAACCTAGAACCTTCATTCCCTCCAGCTCATCCAGGCTTCAGGCTTTGCTCTAGGTTCCATCTCTGCCTAACTGTCTCAGGCTGCCAGGCAATGGTTACTCAGGGTGTTAGGACACCTCAAGAAAAAGACATATTACCCCATCTACATCACACAGAGTTTTCTAACCTCACTGGAAACACGGTGTTCACTCAGACCTTGTCTTTTCTGTCCCATGAAGTTCCTGAGCTACCTACTTATCTTCCTCATAGAGAAAATGGACTCCTATAGTTTGGAAAGACTTCTATGTCTCATTCCCATGGCCCACCCCACAAAAACAAAGTGCACTAATGAGAGATCACAAAAAGTCACCATGAGAGTTGGATTCTTCTGTTCATTATTAGACTGTTATCTAGTTTATACATCAGTTACTACCTTCAGTTAGTGTGACTTTACCCTAACTGAATTTTCAATCTCCACTGCTGAAAAAAATTAGTTTCTTTTCAGGGTTCAATGTTACATGCCATCCTATAGGGCAACACATTTCAAATAGTGGTCTTTGTGGCTCCAAAGTTCTATGATAGTCTTTCCAAAAAATGTTAGAAGAAGGTGCAGCTGGGACCTGGATTCCAAGGTATGGGGCTCTGAGGATCCAAGGATTACAGTAATTTCTCAACCACTTCCCACTTATCAATATTATATGTTGGGTTTCTATGTGAAATGTCACTACAAGGTAGATCCTCCAACTAAATAAAGATACAAGAATGACTGCTCTCCCACTTGCTCCATATACAAGTCCTCTACCATCACTTAAAACATTGTAGGATGTTAGAGATGCCTATTGTCAACTTGATGTCATCAACCCGTATATCATGCTGTATGATACTATATCAAACCAGATGTCTTTCATGTTTATATTCAGTTTGTTTACAGAATATTTTTCAAATTACAAAAATAATGCATGCTGACTGTAACAAGCAAAATGAACAACATAAAGATTTATAAATTATAACTTATTTATAAATTACAGCATTCTTAGGTGGCCCCTGCCACCTCTCTCTCCTCTGATGTATGCATTGTTAACATCCTGGTATGTAATATTTGAGCGGACACCTATTAGGAAGAACTTTAACTGTCCCTAAAATCACTAATGTAAAATCTCCCATGAAACTACATTTCTTGTTTTCATCCTCCAGTTAATCCTCAGACATTGTCTCAGTCTCTGTGAAGAGAGGACAACCAGATTGGACTGGTAACTGTGTACTTTCAGGGACCAGCAAATGGAAGGTCTGCCTCAGGGAAGGGTGCTCCTGATGGGAGTCCAGACTCGGGCTCTCCGGGTGGCCTGAGAGAGGGCAGGGTTTTAGGATTAAGATTGTGCAACTGACCAACTTTGATGCAAATCCCACTTGGCCATTTTCTGTGTATATTTGGGCTACTCATTCACCAAACCTCAGCTTACTCATCTTTAAAAAAAATAGGATGAGTGATATTTGTGGGTTAATCAAGGTCCATTCAAAAACACAGAAGGGGAGGAGCTAAAGACGGCTGATCAGTGAGCAATAAAATACAAAGCCTCCCGGGAGAAATAACTCATTTGCCAGAATAAAACATCCTGGGGAGACCCAGACAGAGGGAGATGGATCCTCCTGACACAGGAAGAAATTAAAACATAAAAACATCTCGTCAAACATGCAGTCTCGGGGCTACAATTGGAACAGCTAAAAGTACTGGACACAGTGTTTTCACTGCAAAGCGCCAAATTTGTGCCAGGCTGAATTTGCAAATTCACGCCAGCTGGCAGAGCCGCCCAAACTCCTTCCCGCCAGCATTCACAGGAGCCACAGCAGCACTGAAGTTGTGAGCCCAACAGAGAATGGAGCCGGTGAAGGGACCTTCATTAATCCACGGTCAGTGCTGGGAGTGAGACCCCCACACACACACAGGAAGGGTGTGACCAAATGGGCAACATGTTGGAATCAGGCAGGAGGAGCCTGAACTGGGAGCAACAGTGACTTCAGTTGGTTGCTCCCTTCCCAGAGCAGATTCTTGGGATTTGCTTGGACTGGGCCACACCCCTGGCCAGGACCCAATGAGCCATTCCAAATGGATTCCCTACACCTAGCACGCACTAACCAGGTGAAGGCCCCTGAAGTTTGGCTGGCCCGGTGGGGAGGGGCAGGCATCCTCAGCCGCTGCTTACACCTCAGTGACAAGAGCAAGCAGGAGAGGGAGGAGCAGTGTGCTTCGGAGGAACCATGGCCAACAGGGAGCAGGGCTAGGACCTGCACTGTAACCTGTGTGGAGGAAGCCAGGACCATGACAGGAGAGAGAGGCAGGAGGAGGCCCCCAGCCCAGAACCCTGAGAGCCCTGATCCAGGAGAGGGAAAAACAAGGGCGACTGAGGGCGGCAAACACGCAACATCAGGCATGCCTTCAATGGACATTAAGACATATCTTTGGGACCTTGTAGACAAGCTCAAAACTGAAATATTAAATCAGGTAAAGCAAGATATGAGTAGAGTAATAAAAAAAATGCTAAGTATCTCTCAGAATGACATAGACGGAAGAAGGGAGGAACACAAAAAAAGGAGAGAAACATTCGATAAAAAATATAAAGAAAATATAGAATACATGAAGCAGATGAAGTCCAAGCAAAGAGGGTTAAAATCAGGGGCCTTAGAGACTTCAAAAGCTCTAAGGAGGGCTGAGAAGACAATTGGGGAATCCATGGTTGAGTAACTCAGCTCCATCATCACAACAGGAATTTCCCATGGGCTTACCCAGAACCTCTGGGAAGCCCCACTGACCTTCTAGGTAGGTCTTCTGCTATGAAGCAAATGAATCCCAATGAGCTCCTTCAAAAGGGGCTTCAAACCTCACATCTGACAAGGTGTTTACCTGCAACTACTTCCCAAGAAGAATGGCCTCACCCTCTTCTCTATTCCAACTCTCCTTGACCATCTCCCTTGCAGATTCACACAAGAGACACATGGGGAAAGGCATGCTGGGAAATGCAGGTCCCAGTTTCTCATCCTTAAAGGTTACATGATGATAGGTGCCAGTGACATCAGACAGGTGAATTACTTGGCATTATCTATACATAGGCTTCTCATGAGATCAAATAAAATAATGCAGATAAATTCTTAACAAAATGCACTGTACACAGTTAATGCTCAGTAAGTGTCAGTTATTAGAATTTTCATAATTTTGATCTGGAGCTGGTGGCCTTTCACCCAGCACAGTGCACTTATTCCATTTAATGTTACAGAAAACCCTAGGCTTTGGAGTTCCTGTCAAGGATACGTTCCCCATCGCTTCACATCACTCAGCAGGTTCTATCATTTCTTTCTCAGATCCGATTATAATGGCAACATTTGCGAATTGCTGATCCTTTAATTCCCCCATAAGCACATATTCTGGCTGAAGGTATTCAAGTCAATTACACTGAAAGACATGAACTAAATTCTCTACTTCTGTCTCTCCTGGCTTTATATTCCATGGTGATTGTACCCAAAATCAGCACCAAAAGAAAACACTATGCTACAAGTGTATCTTTTTCATCATCTATCCATCAAGATGTGAGGAAATCCAATAACAACCCCATTTATGAGCAAGCAGTCCTGGCTTTGCAATCACCACCCAGCACTATCACCAAACATTTCCAAATAATGAAATGTTTTCAGTACAAATTAATTTTAAAAACCCAGACAGCACACAAACTTGGTTCCATGGAACTTAAATTCAAACCATTCCCTGGATAACAAAATTATACTTGTAAAGAACTCAAATTGATTGGGCTTCAGAACTCAAAATTCAATTGTAGAAAAATGAAATAGGTTATAAACCTCAAAAAGCCTCTGCCAAGTCATTCCTGCTCTGAAGTACATTCCAAACATCACATGGTCACAGGTCGGTGCTCTCTGCAAAGAAATCCATTTTGCAAACAAACACAGAATTACAGCACCCAAATCTATAATGCCTTATCCTGATTAATGATGGACCCCACACTGTCACTTTCTCATGACTAAGGGTAGAGCTAACATTTTTGGGAGCCACATTACTTGTGAAATTGAAATAATCTCCAGAGAAAATAACTCAATTTAAACTTATTCGCTGTTTAGCTTGAATTTGCTTAGTGCTTTTAAACCTGTCCTATGTTGTTGCCTGCATTCTTCAGTGCCTTTTGGTATTTTGTATAACTGCCTGCATTCTGATGATTTTTGAAGTTAACCCCCAGTTTATCATAGCACCACTCACAGGCACATCTGGCCTCCAAACGAAAGCTTATGGAGGGCTGGGGATTTAGTTCGTGGCACAGCACCTGCCTGGCAACTGTGAGGTCCTGAGTTCCATTCCTGATACCTAAAAAAACAAAAGGTTATGAAGCCAACTATTTCAATGAGCACATCAATTTTTAAAATCCTAACCTCGTATGCACAAATATCTGATCAAACTGTTAACTCATGGCTAGGTGCTAGGATGAATGAGTCACGCAGTCTTTGATATCAGGGAGCTCACATTCTAATCAGAAGAGATAGATAAATAAATAAATTAGTTCACTTCAGAATTTATAAGTACTGATCCAAAAGTCTCTTCACTTCATTTGTTCTGAAGTAGAGCCAAGTCTATGGAGAGCCATGGAAAAGGTGTTCTTAGCTGAGGTTATAGCAAGTGCAAATGTCCTGTGGTAGGAAAGATCTTGACAGCTCAGAAGATAAACTACACTGCCAAACACAGAGGTACAGACAACATAAACACCACTGAACAACAAAGACTTCCTAAAATATTTGACTAAACACTGAGTAGACACAAAGGTATGTATACATAAGTTTATATGGAAAAAATAATAGAAAAAAGGAATACTTATGTATCTCTTCATCCAGGACATAAAACATGATCCTTAAGTTTGAAGTACCCTGTGCACCTACTCCTTCTCACCCCTGAAATCCAGAGGAACCCCAATCTGAATTCTGGGTTATTATTCCTGTGATAGTTAATCTTGGTTGTCGGGTTGAATGGATTGAGAAACACCTAGGAAATTAGTAAAGCACATTTCTGGGTGTGTCTGTGAGGGTGTTTCCAGAAATGATAGCAAACTGAGCAGGGAGACCCACCCTGAATGCGCTGGCTTCATCCAATTGACTGGAGACCTAGACAGAATAAAAGCAGAAAGAGGAAGTCTGCCAACCAGATTCTCCCCCCTTCTCTGCTTCCTGGATCCCATGAGGATCCCATGAGAAAGCAACTTTCTATGCATATGCTCCTGCCACCATGATGTTCTGCCTCCTCTTAGGCCCAAAGTATGGAGGCAGGGGACCATGGACTGAAACTTCTGAAACCGTGATCCTAAATAAACCTCTCCTTGTTTAACTTTTAAATTATTTCCCCTCCCTCACGTATGTTGTCATAGTTACACAAAGCTAACAAAAATCCCATGATTGTTTCACTACCATGGTTAAGATACTATCAGGAGGGTTCCTTATGTTACCATGGTAACCGTATCCATCTCCTCCCACCTCACCCCATTCCACTCCAAAAATCGCTAAAGCATTCTCTATTTCTTTTTTTATCTTTTGACTTTTTAAAAAAAAAAATTTTATTATTTTGAAGGTAGCAAAATACAACAGAACAAGACGGAACAAAGCCAATGAGAGAGTGCAGTGAAACTGGTACAGAAACCCTCAACAGGTTACTGGCATAACAGTAATAGGCACAATAGTATATCCCGTTATCTTCACAACAGTTGTTCTTTCAATCAGGTATAGCCAAATCAAAGGAAATACAGGACATTCTAGAACTTATTCAAACAGAACATTGAATAGAGCAATATCATTAATCAGAACAAAGCAAAACAGTGATAACAATATTTGCCTTCAAAGAGATGGTAGAAGAAAATCCCCCCTATTTACTACATTGCCTATGGTCAGCCTCTCTAGAGATGTCTAGATCTCTGGCTCACTTGCTAACGAGAGGTGGTGGTGGTGGTGGTGGTGGTGGTGGTGGGTTGATTCTTAGCCTGCTCGCCAGTAGGCTCCTGGAAGCTGCTGAGTGATTCTTCTCCTGCCTCATGCTTACCGAGAGGGTGGGCAAATTGCCTTTCTGTGCTGCTCCTTGAGTCCCTCCATGGTCAGAGCTCCGGGGCTGCTGGTTCTCCTTCCAGCTCAGGCCAGAGGCCCCTACTGGGAGGGCGGGCAGACTGCCTTTGTGTGCTACACCCTGAGTCCCTTTATGGTCGGATCTCTGGAGCTGCTGGTTCTCCTCCCAGCTCAGGCGTGGGCAGCTTACCAAGACAGCAGGCAAATTGCCTTTCTGTGCTGCGCCTTGAGTCTCTCCATGGTCAGTTATCTATTTCTAATATTTTTTTCATTGATTCATGCGGAATGCAATCTTTTTTAGGTTGACTGTTATAATAATAATTTTTGAAGATCATCCAGGTTGATAGCATAGTCTTTTCTATTGCTGAGTAGTATTCTCCTATACATAAATACCATAGTTTGTTGAAAGCATTCAGCTGTTGAAAGGGGTCTGTGCTCTTTTGAGTCTTATACTATTGGTGGCAAAGTTGCTGTGAGCATTTGCCTATTACAAATAAAGCTTCCCAGGTTTGTGCATAGATGTAAGTTGTCATTTTCCTGGGATAAAGAATAAGACTACAACTGCTGGGACACAGTTTAATAAAAATGCCAAACAGTTTTCTACACTAGCTTGGCTATTTTATACCAGCAATTTATGAGTAATCCAGTGTCTCCATACTCTTGCCAGATTTGGTGTTCTATTTTTTTATGTTAGCAGTCCTGACAAATGTGCAGAGATACATCATCACAGCTTTAGTTTTCATTACTCTGATGGTGAACATCTTTTCAGTGCTTATCTGCCATCCAAATAACCTCTTCAGTGAACTATGTGTTTGTGTCTTTTGACCATGTCCAAATTGGGTTGTTTATTTTTGGATTTTAATGATGACTTTTGAGATTTTTTTCCCCTATAATCCACCGAATTCTCATCACTTGCCAGATATTGATTTGAGAATACTTTCTCCCACACTGTAACTTGCCTGATGGCTTGTTTGCACACTCAAAATCGCTGACCCCAACTTTCACCCATTGTATCAATTTGATCAAAATGTATTTATTCATTCTAAAATTGATGGATATTGCTTAGTGTTTTACTTTCAGAAACCATGTTCCAACAGGCCTTCTTGATGTGTCTCCTAGGGTTTCTCAAAGAAAGAGTTTCTCAAAGGTATTGACCTGGAAGTAAAATTGGGCAGGCGCATTATTAACATTGCCAGGTAACATGAAAGCTATGCCAAAGAGATTACATCACTCCCATTGGCACTATAAAAGTTACTGTTTCTCTATGCTTTTGCCAACATTGGTTTTGTTAATTTCTTTTCAATTTTGGCAATCTGACTATTGTATAATGATAGCTTATTTTTACTTATTTGGCTTTGTTTTTTGTATTTGCAGCCCTGGGGATCAAACTCAAGGGTACTCTGCCACTGAGCTGCATTGCCGCCCCTGTTTATTTTTTTAATTTTGAGACAAGTCTCACTGAGTTGCCCAGGTGGAACTCAAACCAGTGACCCTCCTGCCTCAGGCTCCATCCGTGCGGGGATGACAGTATGCTCACCTTAATGGTATCTTATTTGTACTTCCCTGATTTCAAATATTTGTGTTTATTTTGTGTGCAAATATAAATTGCTTCCATATTTCCCTGGTGAGACTGGCATTCAGTCTGGATTATTCATATTTCCTTTGTGCCTAAGTGCCTATTTAAGTCCTTTTGCTCATTATTTAGTTGGGCTATTTCTTTTAGTTTGGTTGGTTGGATGATTATTGTTGTTGTTTTTCTTTTTCTTTTACATATTCTCAATACAAATCTTTTGCCACTTGCATTACAAATCTCTGCTTTATTGTTTGTCTTTTTCTCTTCTCCTCCTGCTTGTCCTCCTTTTCCTTTTCCTTCTGCTTCTTCTTCTATTAGAGTATCTTTTGATGAACAAAAAGTTTGAATGTAGTCACATTTTTCAAACTTTTCTGTACAGTTGAGGTTTGGGGATATTGAGAAATTCTAGGGCTGAAGTTTTAGCCCAGTGGCATAAGCACCTGCCTTGCAAGCGCGCAGTCATGAGTTCGATCCCCATTAGCAAAAAGAAAAAAGAAAAAAAGAAATTCTAACCTGAGATCCAAGCCTTTCCTCGTGAGTCAGCGCCATTCATAGACCGCAAGGTGGTGGGGGAGAACAAACACTCCAAGAAGAAAGCACAAGCCTCCACCGATGTGGGGACAGCCAAACCCCAATCCTTCCAGAATGCAGACTGGCAAACAAGAAGTACCACTCCCCCAGCCACCCATAAGTGACCAGCTGATGCAGAGAAACACAGACTCTGATGATAGCTATTTAGATGAAATGCAATTTGGTCTTTGTGATGTTTCACTGACCTTGCAGGTCTAGAGCCAGGGGTTTAATCATCTGTTCAGAGGATAGCAATATGCAGTGTGGCATGTAGGGGGGATCTCCTTCTGAGGGTGATAGTCGTTGTTGATTCCCTATTGTCTTGTTTTGAAGTTCTGTATCATTTTCATTGTTTTGTTGGGTTGGGTTTTGTTCTGTTTTGCTTGATTTTGTTATACCTGATGGCAGGAGCAGCTATTTTAAAGATAGCAGGATATGTTATGGTAGCCATTTTGGATTTACTATTGGCTTGTTTTGAAGTCCTTTATCAGATTCATTGTTTTGTTTTTATTGTTTCTGCTCTGTTCTGTTTGATTTTTACTATGTACAAAGGTATCTGCAGCTATTTTGAAGACAACAAAAAGCATTATGGTAACTATTGTTGGTTTTGTAATGTTTTGAAGTCCTGCATCACTTACACTGGTTTGTTTTGATTGTTTTTTTTTTCTGTTTTATTTTCCTTGGTTTTATCCTCTTTAAAACAAAATAAAATAAAATAAATTCTTACCCATCCTGAATTATAGATACATATACTGCCTCTGCAACCACAGTATGTAAGAACATGGACTCCCACAACAATCTGCCTACATTCGAATCCTGGTGATAAAAACTTGAGCAATTTATTTAACTTCTCTGTGCCTCAGTTTATTTGTTTCCCAAACAGGAATGAACTTAGTACCTGCATCATACACTTGTCCTGAGGACTAAATAAATCAATACATATAAAGCAGTCAGAAGATGGGTAGGTGGTATTATACACTGCTGTCATCATCATTATCACCATGTCCTTAATACTGACTTTTACATTTAAATTTTTAATGGCTCAGAATTGATTTTTATATATAATGTGAGGTATTGGCCCCACTTTTTTATGTAAATGACCAATTTTCCCAACATAACTTTTAAAACCAAGTTTTACCTCAATGAAATGCAAAACTAACACTGTCATAAATCTGGTTTCCATCTGTGTGGGGTCTGTTTGGAGATTCCCACCATCTACCATTGGTTTGTCTGTCTATTCCTGAGCCAGTTCCACTCTGTCTTAATTATTATAGTGCCTCGGAAAACTCCTCCTCCACCATACTGTTCTTTGATATATTTTGTCTATAATCACAGCATTCTGGGTTGCTCAAGTAGGAGGATCCCAAATTCAAGCCTAACCTGCACATTTTAGAGACTCTGTCTCAAAATAAAAAAATTGTAGAAACATTGCATCTAGGCTTCTTAAATGGATGGGACTTGAGACCATACTCACAAGTGAAATAAATCAGACACACATATATAAATGTTATATTGTCTCCCTAGTATAAGAAAGAATAAATCAGATCCAAAATCTACAATAGATACTATGAAAGGGTAAGAAACTGCTCAAAGAGGAAAAATAACAAGGATAGGGGAAAAGAGAGAAGGGAAAAGTAAAAAGATATAAATTTGTTTATATGGACATAAAGTAGCTAAGATAACTATACTACTAACTCTATTAGTTCTTGGAAAAGAACAGTTAATACTCATATGATTAGATCAATTTTGCATGTCTATATCTGGTAATCTCAACAACTCTTCTGAAGATAACAATATGCAAAATTACTATTGTTAAATTCCTATCATTGGCCATTCACAGACTGTGGAGGGAGAGAACCAGGCCTCACAAGGAGGTGATCCCCTCCTGGAAACCAAGGATGAGCTGCTGCCCGGGTGGGGACAGCCAGACCAAGCCTCTTTCTGTGAGTCAGCACCATTCATAGACTGCAGAGGGAGACAGACCTCACTAGGAAGAGATCCTCTCCTGGAAACCGTATCATTTTCATTGTTTTGTTGGGTCAACTTTTATTCTCTGTTGTTTTGTTCAATTATGTTAAATCTGATGGTATGAGTAGCTATTTAAAAGACAGCAAGACATATTATGGTAGCCATTTTGAATTTACTATTGGCTTGTTTTGAAGTCCTTTATTGCATTCCTTGTTTTGTTTTTATTGTTTCTATTCTATTCTGTTCTGTTTGATTTTTACTATGTCCCAAGGTGTCTGAAGCTACTCTGAAGACAACAAAAGGCATTATGTAACTATTGTTGATTTTGTAATGTTTTGAAGTCCTGTATCCCTTATACTGGTTTGTTTTGATTGGTTTTATCCTCTTTAAAATAAAAAAAAATTAAAATAAATAAATTCCCATCGTCTTGTTTTGAAAATCTATATTTTTACTGTTTGGTATTTTTTGTTGTTCCTGTAATTGTTGTTTGCATCCCTCTTGTGTTTTTTTTTGGGGGGGGGAGTTTCTGTGGGGTTTTTTCTCTCTTTAAAATAAAATAAAATAGAAATAGAAATAGCTGGAAATATAGCTTAGTATGAAGATCCTGCCTAGGTTCAATTCCCAGTCCCACAAAAAGAAACCTGCTAAATTTCTTTTGGGATTACACTGAATCTTTAGATCAATTTGGGAGACTAGATATTACACTTTACCACTGTCCAATCCATGAAGTTAGTATATTATTATTCAATAATTTTAAATGTTCTCCATAGCTGTGTATTTTCTCCATAAAATTCCTGAACATATGTTTAAATTTATTACCACGTATTTTATTTTATTAAAGTATTGTAATAGTGTCTATTTTAAGTACAATTTTAACCGTTCACTATTGATGTAGAAAATGCAATTAACTTTTTGTGCTGATTTCATGTTCAGAGTCATTTTATTAATTCTAGTAATATATCTGTATTCTGTGGAGGTTTCTGCATTTATAAGCTCTCTTCCCAAAATAATGAAAGTATGATTGCACCCAATCCTTATTGCACCTTTCTTTTATTTTTATTTTTTTTTTTAACCATATACGAAATTTGCCATATTCTACTGGCTAGGACTTTGGTATATTGTTGAAGAGATGTAGTGATAGCAACACTAAGACTCTGTTTTGCTTCTCATCCTAAAGGGAATACTTTCAATGCTTCACCTTTAAATATGATATTTGGCATAGAGTTTTGGTAGGTGAACTTTATCAGGTGAAGACATTTTATTCTATCTCTGGTTTTTAAAAATCATAAATGGACATCGAATTATATTAAATGTTTTATCTACTAAAATGATCATATTACGTTTATTCTTTATCTTATTAATGTAGAGAATCACATTTGGTTGCTTTACTGTTTACATGTTTTGTATACTTCGGGCAAATGAGCTCATGACATACCAGCATTTTTCTAGATTACAGGGTTTTTTTAGCCATATTTGGTTAAGAATTATGTGTTTATATTCTTTTTTTTTGTTTCCAACAACAAAAACAAAAAACATCTAAAACCGAAATTTCTGGAAGAACCACTTATTCTTGCCTTTCTTGTATCTCTCCTGGAACTTGACCTTGGCCTCCCAGGGGACCTTGTGCTTGAGAGCCAGGTCTCCAAAGACATCCTTGTTAACAACAGTCTTGTCCAAGGGGATGACAAGAGTACCTTGTGGGCATGAGGCGACTGTCGTTATAAACCTTCGCAAAGGACTTGAACTCTGACCTCTTGGCAATTTTTTTCTTGCCCACGATGGCTGTCACTTTGCACTATGGCAGTCAATCCCAGCTACCAGGGCCACAGCTGCAGGGCTGGTAAGCGGTGGTGTCCTCAGTGTTCTTCAGGATGGCAGCTTTGCATGACCAGGACCAGCACCACCTTCCCTGGTTTCATGAACTTGCCTATTTCGACGTAAGAGCCTAGCCTACAGCGGAAAGGAAGTACACTTCTGCCAGCCTCTCACCCTGGGAGCCTGTGTGTCTGCATTCTTCCCTGAGATTCATCTGCAAGTTTCCTTTCTCATGCTTTTGTCCAGATTTAGCATCGAGATTATGCTAGCTTTATAAATTGGTTTGTGTCATATTTTGTCATTCTCTATTTTATAGAATAGTTTGTATAAGCCTGAAAATCTTGATTTCTTGAATGTTCGGTAGAATTCTTCCCTAAAATAATTTGGGAGGCTCTGTTGTTTTCTTTATGATGTATCTTAAAACAATTCCACTTATTTAGTAACTACTGTACTGTGAAAATCTTCCATTCTTCTTGAGTTGATTTTTACAGTTCATATTTCTCTAGAAATTTTTCCATTAATCTGCGTTTTCCAAAGTATTAGCATAAAGTTGTCCCTAACATTATCTTATCTTTTAAATCCTGTGGCATCTCTGACTGGTCCCTTTTCATTCCTTGCATTGTTTTTTCTGCCTTAGTTCTTTTCTGCTTGATCAATCTCACCAGAAATTTTTCAATTTTATTAGTTTTCTCAAGGAAACAACTTTTGGCTGTGTTACGAGTTTTCTGTTGCACATTTGGCTTCCATTTCATAAGTGTTTGCTCTCTTTTCCTACCTTCTACCTTTTTGCATCATTTTTGTTACCTACTTTTAAATTTTTCAGTATTTATTTTGTTCAGAAGTTCTTAACCAGGGACAATTTTGCCCCCCCACCATGAAACATTTGGAGGTGTCTGAAGACATTTTTAGCTTTCACAACTGCAGGAGGAGGATGGAGACAATTAATGAGCAGATTCCGAGTTTGCTGCTAGACATCTGGCAATGATCAAGACGCGGCCTCCACAAAGAGGAATTAGCCCCAAGTACCAGTACCGGGGAAGGTGAGAAACCCCGCTCAAGCTTATTAACTTAGCCTCACCTCTCTTCTAATAAGAGCATTTCACTCTAAAAATTTCCTGCTGAGCACTGTTTTAGCTTCATTCCATAAATATTTTTTAATTTAAATACATAAAAATCGACTCTCCTTCTGGTACACAATTCTCTCTCCCTAATTCCCAAGCAACTATTAACCTTTCACCACAGGTATATTTGCATTTTCTAGAAATTTATTTTTAAAATCACATGGTATGTAATACCCATGTGTACTTTCTTTTATTAGCAAAATTAATTATGAGATTTGTGTAGCTGTGTGCATTAGTAGTTCATTCCTTTTATCGTTTTGTATTATTCCGTTGTATTTATTTATACATTTATTAGTGAATGTCTTGCCAATCAGCGTAGGTTTCTTTTGTTTGACTCAGATAGAAATTGTGAATAGGCAAAGTATAGCTCTGCTAGCCATCCTTGTGTCACCACCAGGTAATCCTAGGTGCCAACATTTGACACAGTCAGCTGCGTCAGTGCCACTGCTGGCCCCTGCTGTCCAGTATCAGCTGATGGCAGACTCTGTAGTTAGGCTCTACCAGGTGTTGGTCTCCGCTGTTCTTCAGTGTTAACAGCTCTGAGTGTTACTGCTCTTTCTTTTAAAATGACTGCTCCACCCAGGCATGGAAGCCTATAATCTCAACACTCAGGAGGCTGAGGCTATGAGTTCGAGGTCAGCCTAGGCTACATAGTGAGTCCAGGCCAACCTGAACTAAATAGCAAAACCCTGTCTCAAACAAAAAAATATAAAATAAAATAAAATAAAATAAAATAAACACTCTATCCACACCACTCAGGATTTTTTTTTTTAATTCCAAACAGACTTACAGGACTTTTGGAGCTCACACTAACTGAGAAATAAATCAAAACAAGTTTACAGAAATACAAAGGCAAATCTTTATCTTAACTAGGTCTGTGTTATATCACAGTGCAGGCCAGTACACAAGAAGGAACCTCCCTAGACCAAACCCTGAGAAGAAGGTGGGAAGCACTACTTGCATGACTGTTTGCAGGCCTGTTTCAGTGGGGGGCAGGGCTGAAAACCTGCTATGCATATTGCTATGCCTGCAGACAAGGGGCCCTTCTGGATCTTAGCTACACCAGGGTGCACCCTTCGTTCTTCAAAAAGGAAGACTATCAGAAGTGTTGGGAGGGAGGGAAGGGCGCCACACTGCCTTTCTGGCTGCACTCATGGTGGATCGGAGAATGGCAATTTGATTGATAGCGAGGGAAGACACTGAAACAAACTGTTGCAGTCCATTGAGACACAGTGGAAAGCAAAAGGAAGTGAGGGGGAGGGACAGACAGCCTGGGACCAAACCACACAGCCACCTCCAGCCTGCAAGGAGACAGGAAAATGAGAGAATCAGTTACTTCTCGTCTATCTCAAGTGGACATTTGAGTTTTCCCAGTTTTCCCAGCCTCTAGATGAGCCTTCTTCCTTTATAAATAATCTAGTCTCCCCCACAAATTCAAAAACCCTCTCCAAAAATGGGCATCTGAGATGAACACACAGTTCTCAGAGAAAGATATACAAATGGCAAATAAATACATGAAGAAATGTTCACCATCACTGGCCATTAAAGAAATGCAAATTAAAACAACATTGAGATTCCACCTCACTCCGGAAAGAATAGCTGCCACGAAGAAATCAACTGATAAAAAATGCTGGCTAGGCTGCGGGGGGAGAAGGAACACTGCTCCACTGTTGGTGGGAATGTAGACTGGTGCAACCATTATGGAAATCCATATGGAGAATTCTCAGAAGACTAGGATTGGAAGCCCCATTCAATCCAGCCATCCCCCTCCTGGGTATTTTCCCCAAAGAACTGAAAAGTTCATATCACAGTTATATATGTGCACCCATGTTCATAGCCGCATAATTTGTGATAGCTAAATCCTGGAAACAACCAAGATGCCCAGCTACTGCAGAGCGGATGAAAAAGATGTGGTATTTTTATACAATGGAATATTACTCAGCTATAAAAAAGGATGACCTTGAGGCCTTCATAGGTAAATGGAGACAACTTGAGACTATCCTCACTAGTGAAATAAATAAGAATCATATTTATAAATATCATATTGTGTCTCTAGTATAAAAAGTAAATAAGAATTACAAGTGTAATAAAACCAAAATGTGTAATTGCTATTGTAAAAAAGAGAGGAAAAGAAAGTGCTCTAAGGGGTATAACTGCATGTATGTTTGGGTGTGTAAAATAGATGACCATATTGCTAAATCTTTGTTGATCTTTGAGCAGAACTGTTTATAGTCTGACTGTTTGAATGTTTACTATGTACCCTTTAACTTTGTAACTTGAACAACTACATCCAGGATTATAGTATGTAATTTATAAACTAGTGATTTCTTAGTGGGTTTTTTCTCATTTTCCTTTTTTTTCTTTCTTTTTCTTTCTTTCTTTAAGAATTCTGTATTGTTGCTACCCTTTTTCCTGTTTTGCTTTTTTTTCTTCTCTTTAAATAAAATTTTAAAAATGTATAATTGCTATTGTAAAATGAGAAAATAGGAAGCACTATAAAAGATATAGCTGCATGTATGTTTAGGTGTGTGGGATTGATAACCATATTTCTAGGTTCTTGTTGGATTGTTGAACAGATCTGTTTGCACTCTCACTGCTTGAGTGCCCACTTTGTGTGCTTTAATTTTGTAA
The DNA here is from genome assembly GCA_004027455.1 of Hydrochoerus hydrochaeris. NCBI lineage: Eukaryota > Metazoa > Chordata > Mammalia > Rodentia > Hydrochaeridae > Hydrochoerus > Hydrochoerus hydrochaeris. The sequence continues at coordinate 29,599 of PVLA01005794.1, read as the reverse complement.
CTTGAAAACTATTTCTAAAAGAACAATATGTAATTTATCAACTAGTGATTTCTTACTGTTTATCTTCTTTTCTTTAAATTCTGTAATATTTCTATCCTTTTTCTGTTTTTTTCTCTTTAAATAAAAAATAATATTAATAATAATCTAGTCTCATCTCTTTTGTTACAGAAATAGAAAATGAACTAAGATAATTGTGTAAGAAGATTGGATGGTTTTCTTGTCTGTTTGACTGCTTCCCATCAGTAAACATTTTTTAAAATAATAATGATTTTTGGCGACTTTTAATAACTCAGTAAGTAATAATAGTGCAAAGTAAAAGTGAAAGCATTAGACTGAAAAAGACCATGAACTTAGATTTGGGATCAGTGTGCACCCTAACAGCAGGCCCTGTGTGGGCAAAGGACACACCTGGAGAACCCTTGATCCAAGGACCTAGAAAGATTTTAGGTGTCTCTAGTAGCCACGGAAAATGTGAGTATCTCTAAGGATGAGAAAAGAGTTTGGATGCCACATGGGGAAATCTTCATCTCTACCTTCTCACCTCCACAGTTCACAAAATTTATTCTGAGAAAGTGAGGAAAGTTACTCAGCATTTCCCATTGATCAGGACCAGTAAGGCAAAGGATTCTGGAGCCTCACATATAGAATTTCGCTTAATTCTCAGGTTGCCACCATAACCTTGGCACTATCATTTCTTTAACATTAAGGAAACAGGTATGAAAGGGTTTGTTTGCCCAAAATCACACAACCATTCATAGCAGAGGTGGGATTTGACTTCCATCCACACCACTTTGCCCCATAACATTTTAGTACCAAATTTATGGTGCAGTCTAGCTTTTTTGCTTCCTGTGTACTTTATGGTACATGAGGGTCTCTTGTGTAAATAATGCATATGTGCTCATTTTCTAGAACTCAGCACTTGTTTTCTTGTGTTGAAATTATTGTCAGAGTTTATGGCTATTGGATCTTCATGTCCTGGTGTTGGTGGTATCTTACTATCAGATGGTTCCCAGAAGGAGATGTGCTTTTCACACACAACTCACCTGGTAGGAACAAATGCCACAGCTCTAGGGTGACCCATGCATGATTCTGCCGGGGGACAGGGAGACTTGGCAAGCTGAGGGTTTGGTATAACAGGAATACAGTGGGAACTGGTACTTGTTGGGCAGATACAACAAGGGAGGGTGGATATGACAGGCCCGGAAGTCTGTACTTTATCCTACAGGAAAAGACACTTTCCCAACAGAGCATTGTAACCACGTTTGTGTTTTAAAAGTGCTCATCATGTTTTGGGACAGGCCAGGAATTGGGGCTGAGGAAGAAACTTTTGATGCCAGCGGGGAGGGGGTGGTCCTGCCAATATAGAACAGGTCTATAATCAGGTTAGATATGGCTGAGGATGTCTCTATCCTTACTCAAATGGGGGTCTTATCTACCATCCTGCTAATCCCTCTCCATTAGTTCATACCAGTCCACAACAGCCAGGACGCCCCAGGACCAAATCCTCTGGCACTCACCACCTATACCCCTGTGATCCGGTTTCCTCTGTACCTCCATGTCTTCATTAGTAAAAGGAGACGATAGAATTTTCCCTGTATAACAGTTGTAAGGATTAAAATAAGCAAGCATCCATGAAGCCCCCAGTCGGGAGCCTGGCCCAGAGTCAGCATTATATAAGCTTGGCTCTCAATTCTCTGCTCAGTCTCTGAGGCCAAACAACCAAGAATGGGGGGAAGCAGGGGGCTGATGCAAATGCTCAGCCAGCTCTTTCCCAACTCCGGGTCAGAGGTCGACGCTGAGGTGAAGCCTTCATGCCTGGCGTTTCTCTTGTCTTGCCTCCCTTTGGTCCTGCTATCAAAAGGCACTTGTGTAAATGCTGGGTTGTGTCTCTGCTCATTATTCTGGACTTGAGTCCATGCCACCGTCTGAAAACTCCTGGGGACACCTTTGTTTGACTTCTCTATGCTGCAGAAGGAAAGGATTTGGGAGCCTTCTAAGCTTGTGGTACGAAAAGAACAACTTTCTGCTTAACCAAGGGGCTTCTCAGAAGCCAACCATTCCATCCCACATCTCTGGTGTCTCTGATATCATCCGTCTCCCATAAGACCTTGGTAGGTTGATTAAAAGAAAGACAAGACTCTGTCTCTTCGTTAAGTGACTGCTTTTTAACTGTTTCCTGCCCACCTCAGGATGAGTCACACGCAAGCTTCCCAGCTGCTCCCTTTCCTGCACTCTGGCTCCTTCCAATCAGAGAGCAGTTGCCAAGGGAACCACAGGTACCAGTCTCTCTCCATCCCCTGAATCAAGGCCTAATCTACATTGAAAGAAATTTCCATTCCAGAGCTCAGCAGATTTCAACATTTTACAACCTGTTTAAACTCCGGTCACAGTCACTTCTTCCTTAAAAGGGTTGGCCTTCCTCCTCAGTAGTTAAAGCTTGTTCTTTTGTGTAAGATGTTCATGGCACTACTGAGGTTTTCTTATAGGATTAATTTAGTTAATTGATCCCTACTGAGGTGGGAATGACAGAGTAGAAAAACAATAAAACCCCTTTGACAGAGTCATTGGAAGGCTTGAATGAGATAATGCAGGTAAAACGCTTGGCAGAATGAAGACTCAATAAAAAGCATTTTGATGGTGAGTGAAGATAGCTCAGTGGAAATGCAGCTAACAGGAGGAAGGGGTGGGAAAGCAGAGCGTCATCTAGAGACTCATCCTGAGGATGCCCCTCAGATACAACCTTTTGGAGTGGTCACTCCGCCTCCTTGGGAAAAGGGTCTTCCCATCTCCTGATCCTTTCCTGTGAGGAAATAGAACCAATCATCTAACCACAATTGCCTTCCTTCAACTATCACTGAAAAGGACATTGTGTCAAATTAATTTATAAGTGGACTCAAAAGGATTTCCTAAGTATAGGAGACCATGCATATTCACTTTTCAGGGTCTCCCAACTTTCTATCTTCCCAGGCTGCTCCTCCAGTTCCTCCATCTCCCTCTCTTGGCTATAGATTCAGTTGCCTTTTGTAATCCCTAAAACCCCAGGATTCCAGGAAGTTGGGCTGTGTGGATAGTGACTGACTCTTCAAGGGAAAAGGTCCAATAAGTTAGGCAGAAGCTTTTCTCCTTTTATAACCTACTTACAAAAATAGTCACAAAAGCCACCAAATTTCAATGCAAGAGAAGACAGATCTCACCTCTCAAAGACGGTGGGGTCAAGGGCAACTGTGTTCATTTTTGAACATCACCATAACAGAGTATCACAAACCCAATGGTTCAAACAACACATCCATATTGTCTCACCGTGCTGGAAGCTAGAAGTGTGAGATCGAGGTGTTGGCAGGGTTGGTAAAGTCATCCACAGTACTTTAAACTAAAAGAGCAACTTTCGACTTTTCTCCACCACCATTCTGTCTCTTGACAATGCTCACTCTCTCCCAAAAAGATGGGGGGTACCTGTACCTCTGAAGCTCCCATCCTATAGGAAATGTAGTTATTATGAAATCTCATTAATGAAGAAAGATTGAACACTCAAGACAGAGAAGACTAGGGCTCTCCTCACTGGGACATCCTGCCTGGACTGAGTATCACCTATTTTTCTGAGGACAACTCCAAAAAACTGACTGAGAAACTTTCCCTTTAGAACAAGTCTTCTTGCATCCATTCTTCCCTCTTGTCCCTCCCACGCCCTGTCATCACCTGCCTCCAGGACACTCCAAGTCCCCACCAGCACCCAAGCCTCCTTTCCTCTCTGAAGTTCAGGAAGTTTCTTAAACCTGAACCATCTGGGCCTGCAGAAGGGCTTATACTTTGCGTTTGCCTCCTGAGCTGTAGTGTTTTTTGCCCTGTGCAGGTTAATAGAGTTGTGTGTCTTTTCTCCTATTTAATCTGTCGATTGTCAGTTCACTTGAGCAAACCTGTAGAGGATGAAGGGAAACTTTCCCTATGGTTCTTTCCAATATCTGTGAGTAAGAATCTGTTCTATACCTCTTACCTAAGTGCTGACAACTCACAGGCAATCTTGGGTTTCTTGACTCCGAGAAGCACACCACATTTCTGGCTTTACCTTACATGACGTTCTTCTTCTGTGTCCGTATGTTCTTTTATAATAACACTAGTCATACTAAATTAGATACCAGGGCCTGTCCCTAGCAAAGGACACACCACCACTTCCCATCTGTCCAGCAACCATGGCTCCACTATTTGTAAAGCAATCTCCTAAATCCCTCTCCTCCCACTCCCCTCCAAGAAAGCAAACAAACAAAAAATAGTGGGAGTTAAAATGGGATTATCTATCCCCCTCTGAGTAGCATATGATTCCACTGGTAGGGACAGAAAGCAGACCAGAGATTATCAGGGCCTGGGTTGGAAGAAGAGGGACCGGGAAGAGAGGGTTTGATGAATATAAAGTTTCTGTTTTGAGGCTGGGGGTGCCACTCAGTGGCCTAATTCCTGTCTAGCATGTACAAAACTCTGAATTTGATCCCCAAGACTGCCAAAAAAAATAAATAAATAAGCCTCAGAGTTCCTCTTTGAAATGATATTTTTAAAAAATTCTGGCAATGAATAGCAATGATGGGCTATATTACTGTAAACATGCATAGTACCATTGAATTATACATTTGAAAAAATCTAAAGCTGAACATTTACATTATGAATGTTTTATCACAATTCTTTTTTTAAAAAAAATACAGCTCATTTGAAGCAGATGGCAAGCTATAAGATACCAAGACAGTCAAACTTTTAGAAAAGTCCATCGTTACCCAAAGCATTTTTTTTAGGTTTGGTTTGGTTTCATTTGGTTTAGTTTTGAGACAGGGTCTCACTGTGTAGTCCAGGTTGGCTTTGAACTCACTATGTAGCTCAGGCTGCCCTCAAACTCGCAGTGAACTTCCTGCCTCAGCCTCCCAAGTGCTGGGATTGGAGGTGTGCACCACATCTGGCTTGCCCAAAGCATTTTTATGTTCCTTAACATATTACACCCTTTTTAAAAACCCTATAAATTAGGTTTAAGCATTGTCATTCTACAGCTAAGGAAATAGAGGCCCAGAGAGTTGAAGGGCTCAAAGTCACACAGAGGGTAAATGAAACAGCAGATTTATCTCAGAATGCGGGCAAAGGCACTCACTGAGGTGGCTTAGCTTTTAAGGAATGGAAGTTGCTTGATTTCACAAACTCACTGGACACCAGAATCAGAGGGACCCTGGGAGAAATGGTGTGGTCCCTTTGCAGATGAAGGAATTTTCAGTCCTGGATGACCCAACCTTGAACCATGACCAAAGCCTGTGGAAGCTGTTTGCTCCTCCCTGGTCTCCTTCTGAGGAAGGTGTGGTTCTATAAATAGTGAAGACTGGGGTCCACCCTTCTCCCACATGCCATCCATGTGACCTTAGGCATGTCACTTAACTTCTCTAAATCGCACTCACTAAATGCTTGTAAGCTGACAGGAGCTGCCTGACGAATATAAACAAATGGAAAGATTAAATGATTTAAAGGAGCCAGCACAGGAGAAGGTGTTGTTATAGTCGGTCCTGCTCTGTAAGACACAGCTGCAGGAGAGACCCATGGATGGTAGACTGCCAGCTGAGGGACAGACTGCTGCTGGGCTCTTTTTATTAGCAGCTTTATTGTGTATAATTAATATACAATAAGATGCACATACTTAAAGTAACACCATTTGACAAGTTTGGACACATGAATACACTCTTGAAACCATCACTGCAATCAAAATAAATCTCTCTGTCCCCCAACAAAGGTTTCTTGAGCACTTGGTAATCTCTTGCTCCTCCCCCTTTTCACTCCTGTCTCTCTAACCCTGGGCAATATTGACCTGCTTCCTGTCACTATAGATCGACGTATTTTCTTAAATTTTATATAAATAGAATTTTGCAATGTGCACTCTCACTATCTGGCTGCTTACAGTCATCATAACTCGTTTGAGATACATCCAATGGTGGTTCAAATCAATAGTCTACTCCTTTTGATGGCTTAGTATTATTCTATAAATTTGCCATTATCTGCTTATCAGTTTACCTGTCGGGAGGCATTTAAGTTGTTTCTAGTTTGGGACTATTCAGGGAAAGCTGCTAGGAACGTTCATGTACAAATCTATACTGATCTACATGTCCTTTTTATTCCTGGGGAAACACCTAGGAATGAAATGTCAGGCCCTTTGATAGGTGTATATTTAAGAACACACTTCCAGAGTGTTTTCCCAAATGGCTGTACCCTCTCACATCCCCATCCACCATGCATCCATGTATGAGAGTTCCAGCTCTGCCACATCTTTGCCAACACTTGACATACTTTTATATTTTAATATTAGCCATTCTGGAAGGACCACTAGTATATGTACCCATATCTTATGGCACCTTTAATTGCATATCCCTAGTCACTAATGAAGCTGAGTATTTGTCATGTGCTTATTTCCTTCCCTGGGCCTTTGGTGAAATGTCTGTCCAAATCTCATGTGTGCCACGCACCAGCTGCATAACCTCAAGCAAGTAACTCAACCTTTCTGCCCAGATTCTATAAAATAGACAGTGACAACAGGGCCTTTCTCATGGAGAGGAGTCTCCAATCCCAGTGCCTTGTTTGCCTGCTCCAACCTCACCCCACAGAGTCTTCATCAGGTAGAAGTTTTCTACAAGCTCCTTCGCTTCCTCCATTATTGAAGTCACCTCTCTCTCTTCCAACTGGCACACACTCACGTACTCACGTGATTCAACTTTCCCTCCAGCTGTGGTGGTTAAGAGACAGGCATCAGGACCGGAGGCGTACTGCACTGGCTACCCAGGGACTGCTTTTGACAGTCCATCTCTCAAGCCCTTTAAACCACTGCTGAAACACTCTTGGTATATTAAGATATTTTTCTCTCTGCTTGGAATTCCAACCAGTCTGTCTCCCAGGTAAAGGCTGTCTCTGCAAGACAGGTGCAGAACAAGAGCCACTGAGCTGCTGTAGAGGCCAGATCAACCCCTTTCCCATGCCCCACACACCTTCCCTAAGATAAGGGCCTGATGAAACCACATCCCTCCAGCTTCCATCAGCTCTAAGGTCCTACCTCTACCCTACCCCATTCTCTCAGGCCTTACAATTACTGATGTGTAGGCCTGGTCACAGGGGTTCTGCATGTTTCCACAAGGGCCCAGACACCAGGCCAAGCTAGGCACAGCCAGATCTGGGCATCTGCCCAGGATGACAGGAATGGCAATCAAACCCAGTCTGAGAGGATGGCAAACTCAAGTTCCATCCACCTTGGGCTCTTGGCTGTGGAATTGTGTCAGAGCACACCATGGGATTTGGGAAAAATGGTGACCTCAACAGTTCGATCAGCCTAACCCAGTGCTTCTCAAATGTGGTCTTCAGAGGATGGAGAAGGAGTTAGAAATACAAACTGATGCTACCTGAAAACTCTGGGGGATGAGACCCATCAGACTGCTTCAATCAGCCCTGTAGGTGAGTCCAATCCAATTCAGTGTGAGAAACCCTAACCTTTCAGAGAATTATAACAACCCATCAGTGTTTCTCAGGGCCAAAGGCAGAAGCCACAATGGTTAAAAACACAGCTTCAAGAGACAGATGAACTCGGCTTCCCATTCCACCTCTGCCACTTCAAGGTGTGTGATCTTGGATAAGTCATCAGCCAGGAAGCTTTTCCTCCATAAAACTGGAACAAGGCTGATCGTTCAGGACTTTTTAAGGATTTGAAGAGGCGATATGCATAAAGATCAAGGCTCATATTAGGTGCTCAGAAAAGAGCACCCATATGCTCCTGCCTCAAACTCAAAGTTGACTTTTGGCAAATAAGATGAAGACCCTTCCTCTGGCCACTTCAGTGTCACCTGTGGAGAAATGATCTTACTAACTTTTCAAATCTTTAAAAAAAAAAAAAAAAAACTACTTTGAAAAAAGCACCTTGCTGTGCAAAAGACTCCCTGAAGATGTACAGGATAGAACTATAAGTGGTAAGTGGTCAGGGCCATGTTTCTTGCTATAAAGTACATACTTTCAGGTGCAAAACAGCCCAGGTAGAGCAGGCTGTGGACCACCCCCTGGGAACCAGCTTCCAGAATGTAACACACAGTGTCCTCTGGACCACTGTTCCCTCAACTATCCACAAAAATAACTTCAGCCTCTATCCCAAGTACCTGCAGGAAGAACAGACTTCTCATCTGTAGTCTTACCTTTCCCAAAGGTACTGTCACTCCATTGGTCTCCTCTTGCTACCAGGCTCTGCTGTCCTCCCAGTTCTCCAGTCCCTACAACCTGGTACTTCCAGACTCTGCTCTCCTCCTTCCCTATCCCTGCTCCTTCTCAGGAACCTGCAGCCCCTGCCCTCAGGCTTCCCTTGGGTATCACTCACTATCTGCGTTCCCTGTGCACCTACTGCCAAGAGTGAAGCAGGTTCCACACAGCACACACCTGGGAACACTCAGATTCAAATAGTCCTTACGCCTACAGTCTTCACGCCTCCCCCTCCCCCGGGAAATGCTGCATAGACCCATCTGTCACTTTTTTGAGGGTCCCAGCCAGATACCTTGTTCAGGGACACTCAATTTCCCTCTTTAATCTCTTTTCCCTGAGACTTGCAGACCCTGAGCACCCTACCCTTTTTGAACTGCCAGTGGACTGGTCTTGAATTCCTGCTAGTTTGTGCTATAGAGCAATTTAATTTTGAGCCTCTTCCTTCCAGGAGATTCAAGGTGGGGGCAGGGTGGATGCCATCCCTTAAATCAAAAAAAAAAAAAAAAGCCTGTTCATAGCATTTTTTAAACAAAAGAGCAGCCTTCCTTCTGCCGTGTACCTCCTCACCCCCACCTGGAGTTTAAAAGTGGCTGTAGGCATTTCTGTTTTTAAAGAGCAATTTTTCCCTTGCTATTACACATATGCAATGCACAGAAACCCCTGGAAATTCCTCAAGTTTTTATTAAAAATTCCAGATGGTGCAGCAGAGATTTCAGACACTATAGCTTCTGTTAACAACAGAAATTAATAACCAAACTAACTCAGAGTCAACATCATCTCAATTGGCGACAATAATATGAAAAGAAAAAATGCAGATTAACACAGCATTTGAGACACAAATTGCAGAATCAGCAAGACCTGGGTTCAAGTTCTGAATCTCCTTTTTGGTTCACTAGGAATTGTGGGAGTCAGCCAACCACGCCATACCTCAGTTTTCTTGTGTGCAAAATAGAAAAATAGTAGTACAGTGCATCTACAGTGTCACATACACATTCCAAAAAAAATCACTGTGCAGGGAATAAACAAGATGTGACACACACCTGAAGTGAAACATTATTCAGCATTAAAAAGGAAAATTGTTCTGACCCTTGCTATCACAGGAGTGAACCTCAAGGACATTGTGCTAAGTGAAATAAGCCAGCCACAAAAGGACAAATACTGTAGGTTTCCTAGAGTAAACAAATTCATGGAGACAGAAAGTAGAATGGTGTTTGCAAAAGACTTGTGAGAAAGAAAATGGGAGCTGTTGAACGAGTACAGAAGATTAAAAGAGTTCTGTAAATAGGTATTAACCCTGGTGACACAATGATGCAAAGGTACTGAATAGCACTGAGCTGCATTCTTTAAAAATGATCAAGTCAGTAATTTTATGCTACGTATATTGTCGCAATTTAGAAGGAAATGTTAAAATAAGTCCCCATGCTGTGCAAAAACCACAACAGATTTAGAAAACATCACTCAAAAATTGCACTGATGACACATTCTTTAAAAAAGGGCCTAATGAAAATGGTAGCGCAGTTTGATACATTAACTGGCTAAGGCATGTAAGTAGCATGCATAAATATATACATATGATGTTTAAGTGTCACATATAAATCTTGCAGTATACATAATATTTTACCTCTTCATAAACCTAAGGTTTCCTTGTGGAAGCAAATATCCAAGGCCTACAGCTAATGAGTTACTATCAAGAGGTGGAAAAGGAAAAATCTGAAGTCACCAGGAAAATTGTAACTCCAGATGAGTAGCTTCTAACACATATGATAAACAAAAGAAGCCAGTAGATTTTGAGATGTGTTCATGTGTGCTTTTTGTGGTTCTGCCTAGTACAGCTTCCTATACTCAGTATTTCTCACACAAGACATCAGGCCAAAGCAACTGCAAAAATAACATGATCCTCCCGGATACACTGCAACAAGGTCACATTTGCAAAGTAAGTGCTGAAAATTTGGGCACAGTGGTGTACACCTGTAACCCAGCTACTGTACTTGGCAGACCGAGGCGGGAGGATTGCAAATTCCAGACTAACCTGTGCGATTCAGTGCAATCCCTGTCTCAATTTTTTTTAATAAAAGAGCTGGGGATACAACTCTATGGTAGCCTGGATTCAATCCCTGGTACCACAAGAAAAAGAAGAGAAGGAGAGGAAGAGGAGGAGGAGGAGGAGGAGAATGGGAAGGAGAAGAGGAAAAATTGATCATATCCACCTGGTAGAATTATCATGAAGATTATACAAACTTTTCAGCTGTGCCTCGAACACAGTAACTGCTCCAATATGATGTTAATGATTGTGTCTGTGGGGACAGTGGTAATAGTCCGTGGGAGCCATGGCCCACTCTTTATGTTGCTAGTCCACAGGGAGTGCATCAGCAGTGGGCCGAGCTAGACCACATGCCCCTTTGACAGATGATGGAACTGAGGCTCCCCAAATCTGAGAAATTTCTTGAGATAACACAAAACTCTAGTGCCAGGTGACTGAATTAGCATGTTTGTATGCTGATAGAGTAGTGGCCTTGTGTCCCTTGGGGTTTTGGCAGTTAATCACTTTGCTCAGGTCCCCAGCTATCAGGAAAAGGCTCTCTATCTACAGGGCATTTGAGCCCATTTTAAAAGGCAAAGGAAATGGGTAAAACTTTTGGTTCTGTCTGAGAAAACAAGACTAATTTTTCTGGTGGTTCCTATTGACTTGGAAAGAGCAGTTCTGCCCATCAAATGGCATTTTACCAGCTGATCAATTTGGTGTCATTCTCACTGAATTAAATCAAATTGAAATGTAATTCCCTTCCCGGAACAAATCGCCCAGCAGGGATTCGCTGCACAGAAGTATTTGACCTTGTGCTGGCTGCCTAGAGGGCTTTCCAGAAAGCTGGGGACACAGAGGTGTCTGCAGAGTTCATATCCTTCTAGGCACAACCCACTCAGCTGGCTTCTGGGCTTGACTGCTGCAAACACCTGGGTCACAGAAGTACCCAGAGAACCTCAGTTGACCCCCACAGAGGGTATTATCAAGTACTTAAATGTGTGCCAACACCCGTGAAAGTTAGCTGGGATACAAAAGAACAAGTGGAAGCAGACCCAGTGCTGGGATTAGTGGCACATACCTGAAATCTCAGCACTGGGAGGGGTTTAAGGCAGGAGAACTGCTGCAAGTTCAAGACCAGCCTGGGCTACATAGTGAAGTAAGGCCAATTTGTATAGCAAGACCCTATCTCAGAAAAGCAAAAACAAGGACAATGGGAGAGCCCCAATCAGACCAGAAGGTTTTGCAGGAATTGGGAATAGGCTCTTGGTGCAGGTAGGAGTGCTCCCTCTGTGAGAGAAAAGGTCCTCCTCTCACCAGGCTGTGCAGTTCCAAAGCAGGGTGCAAAGGTCAGTGAGTAAATTTGATTTCAGCCTGCACACATGCACTGCCAGACTCAGCCTGCCCAGCCGCAGGAAGTAGCACTAGCCACTTCTCACAGAGGCCACCACAGAGCTTTCAGACCTCCCTGGAGCAGAGGTTCAGCTCTGGCCAATCCTGTAAGACTCAAAGGACACAGTGGCTCAAACTGGCTACAACTGCTCCCCTCCAGTTCAAGGAGACCCTAAGAACAAGACCAAAAAACATTTCTGCCCAGAACTCCCCATTACTTGAGGATGTACAGCTCTGGCCTGCTTACCCGATACCCACCCCTCCACTCCATGTCTTGGAAGCCAGAAGATCTGGCACCATATTTTGGCTCTGCTGGACCCATAACTTAACCTCTCTGAGCTTCAGTCCCTTATCATCAAAGCAGTATAAACAAAACGGTGCCCTGAGTGTGAGTGACAATAGAGCATGGTGGCAGGGCGCCTGCCCTCTGAGAGTTAGGTTAACAAAACAGAATGATGAGATGTGCCAGCTGCTGGCACAAACCCAGAGATGGCCTGTAAATGTGACCGAAGAGGACCCCAAATGCCAATCACAGCGGCTGGGGTATGGTCACAGAAAAAAGGCCGAGGGGTGATGGTAATTAAGTAAGCCGAAATCTAATTTACTAAATCAGTTGGCAAAAGATTATGTGAATAAAGAGCATATTCCTAGCCTGGAGCTGAGACAAGGGAGACCAAGGAGCCAGAGTTTGCCATATTTATTCTGCAATAAATCCACAAACTTCATGCCAATCTCAGAGGCCTCTTAACAGCCAACCACTCAGCCTCCTTTTAGAGATGTCCGGCCTCTCATCAACCTTTTTCAAGCTGCAACAATCCTTGGTCCCAGGACTGTTATAAGGATTAAATAGGAAATTGCCTGGAACATAGGAAGCAGCAAATGAACTAACATTCCCCTCTCCCTCCATTCTCTCCCCTCCTACAATAATGACCAATGTTAAGGCTTCTCTAATCATCTAAGCATTTCCTCCTGTGTTCTCTGGATGTCCCTGCTCTTTCCTTCCTCCCCCATCTATGTGTCCACCATGATCCTCTCCCAAGGAAGCAATGCTTTTACTGTCAAGGAACTCCCCTCCCTTTTAAATCTGGCAGGGAAGGCAACACTAGCAAACTTATCACAGAAATATCCACTTCCCATCAGTTCTGTGTGTGATGAAGGAAGGGTGAGGCCATGAGTAGAGGACACTGTAGTGTCCCCAATTCTCCCTGAACCAAGGCACTTATTCCCCCAGGTTTCATGAATATGAGTGTTAATAGCTCTCACCTGAGGAATTGACCTCAGCCACCTTTCAATTGTCAGGCCCACCCTCTGGGCCACCCCACCTATACTGACTGGTCCATGCAGTCCCCTTGGACCATCCCAACTCTATAACTCCTCTATGGGGTTAACTTTATCCTTTATTACATTATAGAGGTTCAACAGCTCCACCTGCCCATTCCCATCGTCTCCCCAACCCACCATGGGGGTTGGTCCTTAAGGGTGCTCCCCAACTTCCTACAATGATTTTCTGTTCCAGGATATACCTTCCAAGGAAGTCACCTAAAACAACTTATCCACAGAAGATTGATACAGTGAGAGAGCTGGGGAAAGGCAGTGTGTGATGTTACAGAAAGCTTTCCTAACGAAGAGAGGTAATTTTGAGCTGATAGCCAAAGAATAAGGACTTATCTAGATCAAGAAAGGGGATGGAGAATTTTCTAGGCAGAAGATCACAAGATAAAAAGGAAACAGAAGGGGAACGTGGCTAGAGCAGGGAAAGTGAGGGTGGAAAGGCCGGGTCAGGCAGTGTCACGGACCCTGAGTTAGGCTCCCGTTGTTAGTTACAGTTTAACCAAAAGTAAACATTTGGATCACAATTGTGTTGGACTACTGGGGCTGTACATTTACAGGCCAAAAACCACAGACTGGGTAACTTAAGCAAGAGATGCATGTTTTCTCACAGCTCTGGCAGCTGGAAGTCCAAGATCGAGGTACCCACACAGTCGGTCTCCCCTGAGACCCCCTCCATCACCTTGCAGCCAGTCACCTCTTCTCACACTGATCCCTCTGGTGCCCCTTTTTATGTCTGAGTTTCTTTTTCCAAGTACAGCAGACAGATTGGCTCAAGCTCCACTCTGATGGCCCCATCTTAGCTTAATTATCTCTTTAAAAACCCTAATCCCATTCTGAGTAGATGTTAAGACTTCAACACATGAATTTTAGAGGGATACAGCTCAACTCATAAGTGTGATGTTTCTGTAAGTAAGATCCCATAAATGTATAAAACTTAGGTCTTAATGAAATGAACATGTAAATAACCACCTTGCAGAAAATGAACAGGAACATTATATTGAGCCAGCCCTAAGAAAAACAAAATACCTAGCTGAGTATATGTAAAGGTCATTTCCACCACACTCTCTCCAGAACCCTGTGCTACCCCAGAACCTGCAAGCCCACCCCACCTTTTCTCACAGATTCTCCAATTCCTCACTGTTCCCATCACAGGCCAGCTAATCATCAAGCTTTGCTGGAGAACATCAAGTAATCATGCTGATGCAATCCATCACAAACTCAACCTCTGACTTCAGTCTCTCTTCTGTCCCACAGCCCTCCTGGCTGCTCAGGCTTGCACACTTCTCTCTGCTCCTTTTAACCCCCTCCCTCTCTGAAGGCCATCTGTCACTGTACTGGTAAGGCGGGGTGACGAGCCACTGCCCAGTCTCTTCTCATGCCTCAGTTTTGCAAAGCTAACTAAAGAAAAACCTGTGATGTGAAAGAAAGGAAACAAGGTTAGCTCCATAAAGACAATTTCACCATAGCAGACCCTCCTCCTTGGGCAAGTCACCTTCACCCCACTGTGGCTCAGTTTCTTTCTCTTTAAGAACGTCATCACTTCAAGATGGTATCTTATCCTTTAAAACAAAGTCCAAGCCAAGGCTGTAAGAGGAGGCTCCACATAACCAAAAGTTATCCAATCGGACTCCGTCTGACATCCCTTCCCTCCCTGCCCCGTGCTGCTCCTGGGCTATTCACAGAACACACCAAGCTCATCCCTACCTCAGGGTCCTCACACATGTGGTTCCCCTTGCCATATCCACCACCACCACACACGTGTGCATGCACACACATGCACGCACATGTGCACACACACACACACACACACCAAGGCAGTTCTTGCTTAAGTAAGGTCTTTCCTGCTTATTTCCATCTCAAACCAGCACTTTCCTCTAAGCTTGTTAATCTCTTTACGTTATTCCTCTTTTTTTCTCTTACTCCTTAACTCTCTGAAATTGTATTGTTTTACTTGTTTAATTCAGTCTCTCTCCCAAATGGTATGTTCCAAGAGACCAGAAACTGTGGCTTGGTCATCGTAAGCTGCCACATGATCAAACCATGCTTGGAACACAGTGAAATGATTAGATTGTGTTATATGAATAAAAGAAAATCACTAAAATGGCTATTTGGAGCACTGTTATCTACCACTACCCCAAGAAATGTATAAAACCTAAGTCTCAATGAATTAAAAAGGTAAATAACCATCTTTGTTGAAGATGAAAAATAACATTATACTAGACCTAGAAACTGTCCATTTCCGACCTGTGTAATGGAAGCCATCAGCTACTCTATGTCCCTTCCCCAGCCTTCAGTCAGGGGGACTGATACAGGGGATGGACACATGGCTTGGGTTAAGCCAATCACAGTTCTCCCCTGGGATACTTCAAACTGAAGGATGATTGCTTATCTTAATTGTCAGCTTGACTGACTTGGGAGTCACCCAGGGGATTCATGAAGCATAATTCTGGTTATATCTGCATAGGTCATGGAACCTTAGGGTCTCTATCCTATCCCTGGCCCCTTCCTCTCTGGCACAGTTTCCCTGCTCTGTTTCCTGGCCACCATAAAATCAGCAGCTATAGGGGCTGGGGGTTTAACTCAGTGGCATAAGCGCCTGCCTTGTAAGCACACCATCGTGAGTTCGATCCCCGGTACTGATAAAAAAATAAAATAAAATAAAATCAGTAGCTACGCTTCCCCACACCCTTCCATCATGCTCCTGCCTTGGAGCCAGCCAACCGGACACTGAAACCACAAGCCAAATTAAACCTCTCCTCTGTCAAGGTGCAAGTATCAGATATTTTGTACTTGCACTGGGAAAGCTGACCAATACATGCATCCAGGAAAAGAGTAACCCTTTACTCTGTAATACAGAGCAGAGAGACTGGGAGCGACCGATGGCCTTTTCCTCAGTGACATGAAAAAGCAACTCCTAATTCCCTGTCAACACAGCCCTGCCTGTAATTCAGGCACCTGAGACAATAATCATCTTTTTGTCTCAGCTGGTTACATTGTGGTTCTGTCACTCACCACCAAAAAAATTCTGCTGTCATGATCAGTGAGTCAGTGTATGTGAGAGGCCTGGCCTGGTGCCTGCATGGAAACAGATACACAATTGTGGCTACTTTCCTCCCTTTCACCCCTGTGGTTCCATCCTCTTTTGCTTCCTCCTCTCCTGACTCAAACAGGGGTAACCCTCCTCCCAGCCAAAGCCACATCCACCCCACTTTCCTTCCAACTTAGAGCCCTGCTGCACCACCCCTCAACTGGAAAAGGCAAGGCTGTGTTCATTTTTGCCTGGGATCCTGAGCTCCCACAGCAAGGGCAGGAGTAACTCATCTCCCATTCCTCCATGCCAGGCACATAGCTTGTGCCCAAATGCCTTTCACAGAGGCAGAGGCCGAGTTGAATAGAGTAAAGCCTCAGGCACCTTATAAACTGAAGAGGGCTCCATAAAATGTGTACATGGGAAAGGCTGCCTGTGTGTAAGGGATTGTGATTGCGGTTTTATTAGCCAAATAGATAACTCTCCTCGTGAAAGGAGCCTTTCCAAATGATGGATGGCTCCGAGGCCCCAGAGGGACATAGGTATTTCTCAAGACCGCCAGTCAAACAAGTTAACTGCATAACATTTCTCTCTCCATAGCAACCGGCCTGGCCTTCTCCACCAGGCCCAGCACCTGTGCATCTAACATCCCTCAGCTCTCATGGCTGCTGCCTTTTTCAGCCCAACAGCAGCTGGGCCCACTCATCCATAGCCCCCACTGCAGGTTTAGGAAAAGGCACATGGCAGGAACCCAGAGGCAGCAATAGGCCTGCCCACAGGCCTCTGGCTCTGAACTCCTGAACTGTTCTGCTCAGCATCACCCAGTCTCTCTTGTCCCCTAACAGTCCCTGGGAGAGGGAGTATCCCACAATATGGCAAAGGAAGAGAAAGGAAAGGTGAGGAAGGCTCCCAGATACCAGATGCAGGGCATGTTCACATAGTCACAATGATCCAGAGGCAAGGTAGTTCATCCCCACTGAGGAGACGAGAACACCAAGAGGGTCAGTGACCCAAAGGAATAAACTCGAGGTTACACATCTAGCAAGTAGCAGTCACTTTCAGATTTGTCTGACTCCCCAGCCTGATTCACATCATCAGTCAGCATAGCCAATAGGAAACAAAAGTTGTAGGGGGTGGGGAATGCAGGGAACCAGTCTCAAGAGACAGATGCCTTGAGATGGATGACCCACCCATCAGTGCCAGGGAAGACACACACCCTCTTCAATTTGGGGGTCCTGAGGGTGGCAGTGGAAATAGTAAGCACATATACTCCTTCAAGATGCCTGGCAATGAACAGAGAGAGGAGCTCTTATACAATATAGGCCCACACAGCCTGGAACAGGAAGAAGGGAATCTGTGGAAATGGAGGAGGAAATTTCACAGCCTGACTTCCTGGAGGTAAGAGAGTCATGAAAATATGAGACCTGCAGGCAGAATCCACAAACTTACTCTGCAAGGAACCAAAGAGTGAACATTTTCAGCCTTGTAGGCCATACAATCCCAATCCCCATCACCCAACCTCCATTCTAGTGCAAAAGCCATCACAGTGTGTAAATAAGAGTGGCCATATGCCAATAAAACTTTATTTACAAAAACAGGTGGCAGACTGGATTTAGCCAAGAGGTTTTGGATGACCAAACCTTGATCTACATAGCACATGATGTTTGCTTTGGAAGGAGATGCAGAGAAGATAGACTTGGAGAAAGCGAGGATTCTCAACTTCTGAGCATAAGCCCTAAAAGGAACAAGCATACCAAGGAGCTCATGGGCACTAATCTGAACTACTGGACTCTGATGTGGGGAGAAAGAAAGCACTGGATACATTTGCAGACAAATTTTGAGACAGGGAGTTCAGTTCTGATGGTCTTTACCAGCTGGAGAGAAAGGAGACTAAATCAAGTAGCATTCAGTCAGTGGCCCCACAGAAGTGGGTAAGGCTTGCCCACAGTCAGACATTGGAGACTTGCATCTCCAACAGCTGGTCCCAATGAGGTCATTAGGGCTCCCCACCCCAGAAAAGGGAGGTCTAGAGAAGTAGGTGGAAACAGACATGGGAGACAGCCCTGAAATCTGCTGAATACACTCAGCCAAGGTTGTTACATATATGTACAACCGGGCTGAGCTCCAGGCCAAAACTCTGCAGACAGAAAATAGCTTGTTTACTAGCCCCACACTTTCAAGCCACAGGGAAGACCAAGAGCTGATTAGCTCCACCCAGTAATGGGCACACTGAGCAGCTCTGCTCTGGTTCCCAAGCGTCTCCCTACCTGTGGCCCAGTGAGGTTGCCCTGTTTCCTAGGAATTCTTTGCTCCCGGACGCTCACAGATTCTGGTTCCCAGAAAATCCACACACCAGAGCTCCTAAAGTCCTGAGGAAAAGAAGAAACAGGTGGGAGGAGAATGAGAAGGAAAAGGAGATATTTTCTCCACCACCTGCATTTCTTGATCTATAAGTGTCATGAGTTGATATCCCTCATCTCTTCTGCCCCGGATGGTTTTCCATGCCTCCTGTGACTGAGGCTGTGAGATACTCATGCTTGCTACTTCTTTGCACTTTGGAATTTCCATTGCTCCTGCAAGAGTCCAAACTGAGGCTACCATGGGTGACCATCAACTGGTACAACTCTATAGGACACCAACAGGTACAGGTTTTATAACCACCATTACAGAAGAAGAACTGAAGTGCTAAGGGGTCAGATGAGTGCTGAGCAATCCAATCTGTAAGCCAGCACTGCTTAAGTGTCTCCCAGAATGATAAATTAAAATGCCTCTGGGATTCAGTCTTGTAAGGTGAGCCGGCCAAGCTGGCTAAGCATGGATGCCCAGACATGTGCTATGTCAGTGGTGGAGACCATGAAAAATGGAAAAGATGCCTCTCCAAGGGAAACAGTCCTTAGTGGTCTACCATATTGCTGCCATGGTAAAAAGTTGGAAATGTGGGGCTAATGTTCCCAAATCTTCCAATTCTTCAAGAGAAATCAGAATTTAGAGTGTTAAGTGGAATTCTTTAATTTTTGAAAATTGACTTAAATTTTCTTTATATGCTGTGAGACCAAACAAAACACATTTGTTGGCAGCCTGTCCTCACTATGCCATAAATGCTTCCTCTATATTACATTGTTAAATTCACATCCAGACCCCTAAATAGTAAGTGATGTTCATCCCCATTTAAAAGATGAGAAGGAAAAAGACTTGTGTTGACCTTGTGGAGCCATATAGCTAAGTACCCAAACTGGACTCTGTGCTTTTTGCCAGGGCCTTTCAATGCCAAGTTACTCCCCACATAGTAGACAGCCTCCAGTTTCTATGGTGTCCACCACCCGGAGCTACATGTGGTGTGAAACCTGACGCTCAGAGGCAGAACTAAGAGATCCTACTGTCTCCCCGCTGAGTTCTTTCAGCTCAGACATCACCTCTGCTCAGGCTCAGCTGGTACTGTCAACTATTTCCCCTGGGCTGTCTCTGACTGATGGGGGGACAGTAAACCCAAGGAGCCATCAGCCCGGATCGCTGAGGTAGCGAGAAGTAGTACAGGCAGCTGCATGCCCCAGAAACAACAGAACCCAGAATTCCATCCAAAACCTGCACTTCTGTTTGTGAGGATGGTTCCCCTTGGCTGCGCCAGGATATTGAAACCATCTGGTCTGACTTTGTTTTATGAACTTTATTATAAACTGATAAGAAGATACGAGCTGAATGCTGGTTCAATTAGGAAAATTTACTATTTGCCGAACCCAGAGTGTGTTGATCAAACCTGAAAGAAGGTCCCTGGTGGCCTGCCATAGAATTCTGGTCTCAACTTTGACCTGTACAACATTTTTATTAATGATTTAGTCGGAAACATAAGAGACCTGTTTACCAAATTTGTAGTTGATTTAAAAAGAAAAAAAAAATTTTAAAGGATAGGCATTCTATAAAAACATAGACAGGATCCAGATGGCTCTAGACAGGCTGGACTGATGGGCTGGAGCTAATAAGATAAAATGAAATGGAGAGAAATTTCAGGTCCTGAACTTGGCTTCTGAACAATAACTGCTCAAGGATGAGATTGAAGTGGGTGGGACAGTAATGAGACTTAGCAGCAGCAGGTTTTAATGAGACCTGGAGCTTGAGCCAACACAGTCAACCTAGCTGTAGCACTAAAAAAAAATCCAGGATGTTCATCACTGTTTTGTTTATAAGAGCAAACACTGGAAGCAATCTCAATGTCCAATAGATATGGTCCATCTGTACAAGTGCAAAGCATATACCCATTAAAAATAAAAATGGCATTTACCATGTATTTAATGACATAGGAAAATATTATCAAAGAAAAATCAACAGTTTATAAAGCAATATGTAGTTTAAGCCAATTTTTACTTTTTTTAAAAAAATGACCAAGTAAAAATATGGAAAAATATATGCCAAAATGCGAACTTGACAGTGTCTGGGTGGTAGCATGGGTAACTTGGAGGTGGAAGAATTCTCAGTAGGAGTAAATTTTGGGGCCAAGGATATAGCTCAGCGGCATAAGTGTTTGCTTGGCAAGCACAAGGTCCTGAGTTCAATTCTAGTACCCCCTCAAAAACAAGTGTAAAATTTTTTAAGGTTTTAGAAAGCTAATACGTTTGATCTAGAATGCTAGTATCTAAAAGACTTGTTAAATCTTACCATGCTTTGGTTCAACCAAGACAGGGTCTAGATATAGTTCCACATATCTCCCTACCCAATCTCGTGATAGATGATGACAACACACACTGTGCGTGCTTACAGTATGCCTGGAAGTGTGCAAGTGCTTTAAGCTGGTTATCTTGCTCAGTAGTTCCCATATTCTATGATTCCCCATGAACAGCAGCAATGGGCCCCCAAGAAAAGGAAGCTGGAAAGAGACGCGTTCCCTGCAAACATTCAAGTGCTGCCAGGCATGAAGCATTACCAGCAGCTGCACCCTGAGAAAACCCTGGGTCAGAGCTGGCCATCAAGGGTTCTAATGGACTGATGGTCCCTCCTTCTCACTAGAGACTGAGAAGCCACCATTGGGACTGGACATAGATTCCATCTAGACTGAATTCCAGCTCTTGTACCCTAGAATTAGGACCCTCTCTTATAGAAGATAAAGAAAGTTTTGACTCTTAGGTTAGAGGAAGTAAAAGAAAATGAGATTGGAGACACGGAGATTAGAAATATTAGCCCAGAATAATGTCAAAATATTAGTCACATCCTTTCTATCTCAGCCCAGCCTCTTACAGACTTTATTGCAGCTTCTTCTCATCAACAACTGGACAATCTGCAAGACTGTAGAACTCCTTGGGTGTCAGCCCCATCAGGTCAACCAAATGGGTTGTCAGACCCTAGGCAAATCCCACTGGGAAAGAAATCCCCAAGTCTCAGGGAGCATATCAGGAAAGGAAATCCACCCGCTGTCCCGGGAGAGAGGGTACTAACTCCCAGCATACCATTTCCCTCAGGTGTGACCATAGCCATGCACTGGGACTGAAATTTTAAATACTGTACCTTTCCTATCTCAGAAACACATGGGCCTACCCTGGAGGAGAAAGAGACTAGTGTACCATGAGCACGCAGAGCAGGCTCAGCTCTAATGTGCAAGGAACCAAAGAGACACATTTCTCTCCCGGTTGGTGATGTCCCCCAGTGGAGGTACCCTGGTCTCAGAGAGCAGCGGTCTCCAGCAGATGTTGGATGGTCACTAGTTATGAGAAGCAATGCAGAAGGTAAATTTGTACCCTAAACCTAAAGGTCAGTGGAATCAAGACTATTCATTTACTTATTATTTCCCCCAGTTCCATGGGCACAGACCTGGATTATTAAAAGGTACTCAAAAATTTATCTGTTGAATTAATGAGTGAGATAAAGATTAGATCAGACTAACACTAAGGGCCTTTCTGGAACTAAGTCTAGGATCTTGGTAAATTTTATAGTCAAGTTCTATAAAGTGTCTACTGATTGGTTCCAATTTTTTACATTTGTGAAGTATGCAGAAACACACATGGATATGCAAGTACTTGTCTTCCTTCTGGTTATTTCCTTGGAGTCTACTTTGCAAAAAGAAACCACCAGATGTGCTCCCCCAGTCAGTGACTATCTACCCTGGCAGATTTGGACCCTTAAACTCAAGGTTTTCCTGCTGCTGTGAATGGTAGTGATGTCCCAGTCCCACTGAGGCAGACAGTGGACCAAGAACATTCTAATTTAAACACTTAGCTGTACTAAAACATTCCAGAGACAACTTAGGGCAGGAGATCCACAGGATTGTTCTTCAAGTCATTTACGTCATCCCAGTGTCACTGAGTCCAAGACAAACGACTTCCCCCTTCACACTCCCTTCCAGAAGCTCCTCAGCTACAACTCTGCAGACCGGAAGATGGCTCCCCAGAGGATGGCTCCTGCTTCAAATTGTCCCCCTGAAATTCATCGTTCATTTCCTTTCCTCTTAGAGCTTATCAGCTTATCAGTGGGTGGGAATGTGGGAAGACTGTAAAGTAAGATGTGCAGGGTTTCAGATTCCTGTGAGAGTGCTCACTTCAGATAGTATGGTCGGCCTCAGATATATCATCACAAAAAGTAAGCAGAAAACTATCATGGCTGGGATTCCCAATCCAGTGTGAATGGTCACATTTAACTCTGCCCAGCACAGCAAACTAGCCAAACCTACTGCCCAAAAATATGAGCCTTCTGGCAAGATAGACTGCTTTCTAGCACCACCGGCAGGTGTACACACATGCCCTTCCCTCTCCCCACCATCCCGAAGTCAGGTCTTAGGTAATCCCTTCCTGCTAATTTAATTAGCTACAAAGCAGGACTCAGGTGCTAGAATGGGCTGTATGTGTCTGCATAATGATGGAGTGTATTTTCCAGAGGGCAGGTCATTCCATACGGGACTGACCCCCCATGGTGAGCCAGGGAGTGCGGGAGTGTGCTGTCTGTCCCTTGCATCCCTCATGATGACACCAACTCTTTGGGGCTCCGGAATATTGAATGGCACGTCAGACATCCTCATGATGATACCTTTCTCAGGTATTTGCTACATTACTATTTCTCGTGCAGAAGGTTTTTCCTGCAGTATATTCCAAGCTAATTTTAGAAATTTGTTTTCACCTTCCGACATTGATTCCTGGGGCAGCTTGCAAGCTACCTGAAACGAGAAATCAATGATGACAGCTTCAGAGTGGGCTCCAGTTCTTCATTAACCCAGAGCTCAGAGCAGCTACAGCCCTGTCTCCTCCCTCAGGCCTAACCCAGAGCAAAAATGGGCAGTGGAGAAGTTTTCCTCTGGTGCCCTTGGCCTTTCTGTCCTGAGTCCTTTTTGTCTTCTTGCTCTGTCTTCTTTTACCAACACCTGTTCTCCACCGGGTATGGGGATGGGATGAAGTAGGGTAAGATCCACAAAGCACTGCCCATACATCAGGCACTACACTAAGCACTTTACATGCATGATCCTGTGTAAAATAATCAATTAATTTTCAGAGATTGGGATCACCCCCATTTCACAGAAGAGGAAACAGAGGCATAACGAGCCCAAAAAATAAGCCCAGCATTTCACAGTTAGTAAAATACCTCTGGGATCACAACCTTAGTAACCACAAAGACCACATTCTCCCTACTGTACACCATGATACTGATAATAACCTGGACATTGAAATCGAAGAGCAAGTGTTTAGGGAAGCATTCCTGAGACATCCTAAGTGCACCTTGCCCTGCACCCAGCCACCCCTGCTCAGCAGAAGGATCTGCTGAGTCCTAAACCCAAGGACTGGCTGTAGTGAAGTTTCCAGGAATATCAGACTGTGCCCCCTGAATCTCAGCTTCACCCACAGCAGGTGGCAGAATGGATCAAGGAAGATCTAATTGAGAATGTGCATATCCCAAGTGCAGAATCATAGCCCTTAACCAAAAGCTACTCATGAGATGTAGGAGCAAGAAGTAGATGCTGGATAGCTCTGAAAGGTGCCAAGGAGGGCAAAGAACAGAGAGGCAGTGGATTCCTCTCTTACTGAATGGGAAGATATTTTACTTCCTATTCCTCAGACAGAGTACCCATAGCTAGAATATATAAAGAACTCAAAAAAACTAGACCCCTGCACAAAAAAAAATACCCAATCAAAAAATGGGCAACTGAAATTTCTTCTCAGAAGAAGAAATACAAATGGCCAATAGATACATGAAACAACATCACTGGCCACTAAAGAAATGCAAAATGAAACAACACTGAGATTAAATCTTATTCCAGAAAGCGTGGCAGTCATTTGGACTCAAATAACAAATGCTGGTGAAGCTGAAGGGAAAAAAGGAGCACTTCTACCTTGTTGGTAGGAACGTAGACTAGTACAGCCATAATGGAAATCAGTATGAAGATTCCTCAAAATCTAAAGCTAGAAATTCCATTTGATCCAGGTATTCCCCCTCTAGGCATCTTCCTGAAATAGCTAAAGACATCATATTAAAGTGATACATGCATGCCCATGTTTATAGCAGCACAACACATTCTAGATGTCATCAGCCTGTATGTCTATCAACACTGAATGGGTAAAGAAAGTGTGGTATTTATATACCATGAAGTACCGCTTTGCCATAAAGAAGGATAAACTTGAGCCATTTATAGGCAAATGGATGGACCTTGAGCCCAGAAATTTAAGTGAAATAAATCAAACACATAAGCTTAAATATTTCATGATTTCTCTTATATGAGAAACTCAAAATAGAAAAAAAAAGCAAAATAAAAGATAATAGGAAGGAGGGAGAGAGATCTTCCTCAAGTGAATAAAAGGAGCAAGAGATAGAGGGAAAGGAGAGGAGGGAAAGGGGTTGAAAAGAGAAAAGAGATGTATTATGTACATGCTCCAACTCCACACAAGGAATGCAATCACTATGTAATGTCAACACGTACTAATAAAGAATAAAAACCACAAAAAATTTGCAGATACTAGACATTGGTTCCAACAACAGGTAGACTGACTAATACATTAATCAATGTTTTAAAAAGTTGTTTATGAGAGTTGTCTCAGTTTCTTTTCTCTTGTTTCTGGGACAAAATACCTGACACTCAAAATTAGGGAAGGAAAGATTTATTTAGCTTACAGTTTTTGGAGGTTTCAGTCCATAATCAGCTGGCTCCAAGGCAAGGTGGCATGGCAAGGCAGCAGCAAGCAAAAGCAGCCAGAGCAAAAAGGGGTGGGGGAAGAGCAAGCTTCTTTTCCTCCCTTATATTGTATGCAGGTCTTCCCCCCAGAGAAGATGTAGCACTCACAAAATCTCTGTGCCCTCCTGTTGCACAGGATGAGGATATTTACAAAGTAAGATCCAGGCTCCCTGCTGAGTCTCTTAGTTAAACTCCTAAACTCAAATTGGCACAATGTATCAACCATAACAAGCCTTTACATTCTTTGCTGTTATTTGTAAAAGGACTTAAGCCTTGAGGTCCTTACTGGCACATCTCAGTTGAGCCTGGCCAAGTTCTTTGCTCATCAGCCACCTGCAGCTGTGGCTACCAGGCTGTATGCCATAGGCCTGGACACATGGTCTTCCAGTTGAGTTCCATGATGAGCAGCCTTCCTCAGAACTGTGCAGAGAGCTCTCTAAATGTTTGGCCTTAATTTCATCTTTAGTGCATTTTTTTTACTGTTTAAAAGTTGATGTAAGATATCTACACTCAATGATGTCTCATCCCAAATTTTAACACACAAAAGAAAATCAGTTAGGAAAACTCGTGTCCATATTCGAGGGAAAGTATTACTTAATTCATCCTCTTATGAGATAAGGCTGTACTGATTTAACATCTCTGTTTTAAATATTAGTAGCTTATATTGGATCTCAAGGAATAATAATGACCAACATTTATTGTATATTTACCACATCTTGAGTGCTTTTTGAGCATCATTTCACCAACTCTCAAAGAAATCTTTGAGGTGGGTAACATTATTCCTCTTATTTGCAGAGGAAGATACTGAAGCTAGGGAGTTCAACAACTCGTCCAAGGAGGCTAGGATAATGTCAGGGTTCAAACCCAACCCAGCTGTCTAACTTCTAAACTGAAGCTCTTAAGCACCAGACTTGCTATGCTACATAACTCTGAGTGCTGACAGACTCCAGGCTACCTCGCACTGAAGTCTCCCCGCATGCCAGGTTCCCAGCTCTGATCACCTACCATCTTGTCAGGCACACCCCAGAGCATCCTGTTTAGATACTGGTGTGTGTCTGTATTTGATGTAGTCCCTTTGTAGCCAGGATAGAGTATTTTAAATCCTACTTAGCCCCTAGCCACCTGGGGAAAGGATGGATTTTATCATATAAATGATATGAAGCCATTGAGGGGTTTAAGCAAAGGGAGTGACAGAAAAAGATCAGATTTGCATTTTAGGAAGCTCATTCTAGAAGCAGCAGGGAAGATGGTTTGGAGAATGTTGGAACTGGTAAAAGGAAACCAATTTAAAAGCCATTAGTGTGGTTATAGCATATATGAGAGGGGGCCACAAATGATAAAATTACCGAGTCTCAGTGATTGAGTCAGCATTGAGTGGGGACAACAGAAAAAGTTGAAGAGGATGTTGAGACCATTAGCTGAATTAGAAAATACATGAGGAAGCCCAGGTTGAGGAAAAGGAGTAGACACGATGAATTTAGATTTTAATATTGCTGTTGACATTGTACAACGGTACCTCGGTTCACAAACTTCATTCTTTCCACAATTCTATTTGCAATCCGAACTGGATGAAACCGAATCATATTTCCCATAAGGTCAACACTGAACCTAACCATTCAGTTTGAATATCCATTCAAGGGGCCAGGGATTTAGCTCAGTGACATAAGCAACGGCTTGGCAAGCACAAGGTCATGAGTTTGATCCCTGGTACAAAAAAAAAAAAGAATGCTATTTAGATAAATATCCATTCAAGACCAAATAAAAGCACCTGTCTCTGACAAGGAAACAAATATCCTGCTTTCTAACCAGTGGCAATCCTCCAACTCAAGAGGCTTGGGCAGTTCTAGGAGAAATGATAGTGAAGATACAGAGAAGACGTTACCCTTCACCCAACCCCTGGATCAGGCTACCAACAAGGTCAGCCTGTCTTCCAAAGTGAGCCAGTAAATGAACTTACGGTCACTCTTTTTCAGTGCTTGGGATCAAACCTAGGGGTTCATGTACACTAAGCAAACCTGCTGTCACTGAGCTTCATGCCCAGCCCCAAGTCCTCATTGTTGTTTGTTTGTTTGTTTGTTTTGGATTTTTTTTTTTTTGCTTTGCTTTGGTTGGGGGTTTGTTTGTTTGTTTGTTTGTTTTGATTTGGTTTTTTTGTACCACGAACTGAACTCAGGACCTTGCTCTTGCCAGGCAAGCACTGATGCCACTGAGCTATATCCTTGTTAAAGTCCTCATTGTTTAAGCTACTTTAGGTTGGGAATTTTTGCTACCTACAGTCCAAGCATTCTAACTAATAGAGGTCTGTTGAACTAAGTGGACACAGTACATGAAGGCCCCTCATCCGTACAATGTAGCATTTCCAAGGACACCTTGTGGATAATACTTTAGTAGTATCCATCAGATACACAGCTCTTAAATTCTGAAGTTCAGGATGGACAGAAAGCTAGCGATGCAGATCTAGTGTCATCAAATAGAATTTAAACTGAAGAAGTAGATGATTATAGTGGCCTAAGAAAGCACAAGGAATGTGGGCAAAATAAGGAGCAGGCTCGAGGAGGACAGAAGGCGGAGAAGCTCTGACACAGGGCGGGCTACACTGTCCTACAGGAGAAAAGGAATAAGAAGTCAAGGAGGACCGTGGGCCCGCCCTGCCTCCGGGAACTTAGCTGAAGCCTGCATCAGGGGTAGGCTGCCAGGAAGCTCCACCGAGGGCCCGCCCTGCCACCTGAAACTCAGCGCAAGACCGCCTCAGGGGTAGGAACCTCCCCTGTGGGCCTGCCCTGCCACCGGGAACATTGAGGAGGCCCGCCCAAGACTGAAAACTGCCCTGGACTGCTACAGATGGGCCTGCCCTCCCACCTGGAACATCAGAAGATCTCAGTGGTATCCAGTTAGTGTGAGAAAATTTGGAACTTTGCTCCCAGGTGGTGAACTTTGGACTACACCAGATTGACTGTATCAATGTGGTGAATATAACCCTAAAATAGAGGTGTACAGGGGATAAATAGGGCCAGTAGTAAAAATCCCCTCCAACTAACTGTAAGACTTTGGTGTGTCTGAAAAAAGTGTGTGTGATCCTCTCCTACACATAGAAAACACCAGGCAGAGTGAAAATGACAAAACGAAAAAGCAAAACGCAGTCTCAAACATATAGTTCACCAAAAGCAAGTATAGGAGACATTGAAATAGAGGACCCCAAAAGTAACACACCTGGAGTCTCTGAAAAGATAGTGAGTGAAATAAAAAAACAACTGCATCAGGCTACAGAGGAAATCAAATTAGAAGTAGTCTCCCATGTAAAGATAGAAATAACAACTTTAGTAAAGGAGTTGTTGAATGCAGCTAAAGAAGAACTAGAGAAAAAAGTACATGAGCATGGGAAACTGATTGAAACTTTGAATGAACAATATAGAAAATAAGCATAATTCATGAAACAAACTCAAAAAGACATCCAAGAAACAAAAAATTCTATTGAAAGTGGGCAAAATTGCCTAAAGGAAGCTGAGGATAGGATTTCAGACCTTGAGGATAGGATCACAGTTAGTGATCAGGAAAGGATAGAACTTTTAAAAATAACAAAGCAGCATGAAATGACAATCCAGAAGCTTCTTGATGATGCCAAGAGCAACAATATAAGAATAAGGGGCATTAGCAAAGATACAGGAGTGCAGGCAAATGACATACATAAAGTATTTACAGAAATAATAGCAGAAAATTTCCCAAACATAGGGAAAGAATCTGATATGCAGATAAGTGAGGCATACAGAACACCAAACAGTCACAATCAACATAAATCTACACCCAGACACATAATAATTAAGATCTCAAACATACAGCATAAAAACAGAATATTAAAAGCTGTCAGAGAAAAGACACAACTCACCTATCAGGGAAAGCCCATTAGAATCACGGCAGACTTTTCAGCACAAACCCTCCAGTCAAGAAGAGCTTGGAGTGAGGTATTTCAAGCTCTGAAAGAAAACAATCTTCAACCCAGACTGATGTACCCAGCAAAACTTTCATTCAAATTTAATGGAGAAACAAGATACTTCCATGACAAAGAACAACTGAAGAAATTCATGTCCACCAAACCAACCCTAGGAAGAGTACTGAAGGACATACTAGACAGAGATAAAAATGACCACAGTCCCCAAAACAACAACAGAAAGAAACCACCAGATAGGATAAGCAATTAAATAAGAGGAAAAGCAAAAAGAAACAACTGGAACATAACATGGCAAAGTCGACCCAGTACATATCAGTGCTATCCATAAATATAAATGGCCTCAATTCACCTATAAAAAGAAATAGATTGACAGAATGGATCAAGAAACAGGACCCCACAATATGCTGTATACAAGAAACACATCTGACCCAAAAGGAAACTCATAGATTAAAAGTCAAAGGATGGAAAACAGTATTCCATGCAACAGGAACCCAGAAAAAA